>VWYH01002958.1:0-256548 GCA_013399365.1 Pampusana beccarii | reverse complement strand
AAGTACAGTTTTAAAATCAAACACTGGAAAATAGGAATTGCTAGTAATAAACAAGCCTTTCGATTGGCTTCAGCATATGCAATTTTAGTTGTTATCATATCCTAAAGGAATGAGGCAGAGGATTCCAGAACATAAGCAAAATGCAGAATGCTCAGTGGACGCTTAGGCTGTTGTTTCATCCTCACTGTTTAGTGTGATATTTACATGTGCTGTTCGAATCTTTCTCTGAAGACGGGATTATTTTTCTTTTTTCTGTCAGCTTTTCTGTGATACTTAACATCATTATCTAGCAAGGGTAATGGTATGGTACTTAGTTACTAAGAAACTTGCAGCACCCACGTGACAAGAGGAAAAGGTTTTAGTTCCATTTTATAAATGAGTTGCTAAGGCACATAATGCACAGGAGTGTCCATTCATTTTGTGTGTCCAGTGAGCACACGACCTTTGACACATCTTGAGTCTTCCAGAATGCTACGTTTTTTGTAGCATATAATGCATTAAAAGCCTCCCTTGGAGGGACTTAAAACTGGAAGGAGGCAAGACACACTGTTAGCAGATTTCACAGTTATTTGCGGAGAGTAGAGAAGGGCTGAGAAACTGAGTTCAAAGCCAGATACTGGTGGGGGAGCTCTTCTATGTGGCATTGCTCTGAGCTTCTGTTTCTGCAACTGCTGATGCTTTTCTCTAGATTTATTCCACCAATAATAGTTCTTGCCTTCTCCACATGCACAGTCTTCCCTGGACTCTTCCTGCTAGCTTGTCACATCCTTGTGTGCTCTTTCCCGGTCTCTGTCCATCTGTCTGCCCCTTTGTGCTTCTGTTCCAGTCCCTTCTTGCCTTCTGTCTCTTATCTCCTTTCTCTGGGGCAGGTGCTGATCTCTTTTCTCTGGCAATCAATGATAGAACCCAAGGGAATGGCAGGAAGATGTGCCAGGGGAGGTTTAGGTTGGACATTAGGAAAGGTTCTTCCCCCAGAGGGTGCTGGAGCACTGGAACAGGCTCCACAGGGAGGTGTCACGGCCCCAAGCCTGACAGTGTTCAAGAAGAGACTGGACAACATCCTCAGACACGTGGGGGTTGTCCTGGGCAGGGGCAGGAGTTGTACTTGATGATCCTTTTGGGTCCCCTCCAACTCAGGACATTCTAAGATTCCTCCCCGGGCTGTTGGCCTGGCTGTGTCCATTTGCACTGCCTCCAGTTTCCATCTCTTCTCCCAGTCCAGTTTCCTTGCCCAGTGTTGGTCCCAGGACATGCAAACATAAACACTCTGACCAGCTATCACCTTAGAAGATGATTCTTATCTCCGTCTATTCCTTTCTTTCTGATTGAAAGCCAATCAAGACTTTGTCTTTTGTGCTTTTTCATACTGTGTATGAAGCCTGTAAGGCTTCGTATAGAAAAGATGATCATTTTACTTTGAATTCCTGTATGTAGCACTGCAGAAATATTCCTAAAATTTTCTCCTCCTGTACAGCAGAAATCCTTGGTCCTTCCAGTTCTTAGCTGGAACACGTTGACTGCAGATGGAAATTTGGTGATAGGGATGTAGCAGCTGATCTTTAGTCTCTACTGCAAATAGACGAGCTGAGGAATGTTGTTCTTTTTTTTTTTGTCTGAAGGCTCATTGATTAGGTGGATTTAGACCTTCACAAAAATCAACACATTTCTGGTGCCAAGGTGAATCTTCTGCTAGACTGGAAACAGGTGGGGAAGTAAAACTTCTTAAGGATTTGTGAGAAATGTTCTTTCAAAAAAATGCCGTCTTTTTCCCGAGTATTATATTTTAAATTGATTTGAGAAAGATATGCAGTGTGGGAATATCAATGGCCAGCAGATTTGGCACAGTAAACAGACTCGGATAATCAAAATTACTGATGGCTCTTAAGAATAGGCCTGAGGTTGTTGCCTTTCATATAGTGTTTAAAATAAAATTATTGTGTATTTCTCCTTTTGATGAAATCCATAAGCTGTGGATTGAAGATAGACATCTTTTACAGTAAACTGCAGAATTTACTTCTTTATTAAAAGCAGTACATAAATCATACTCATTAAGCTGGAGGACAAAACAAGAAAAAATTCAATTATAG
Organism: Pampusana beccarii; assembly: GCA_013399365.1. Classification (NCBI taxonomy): domain Eukaryota; kingdom Metazoa; phylum Chordata; class Aves; order Columbiformes; family Columbidae; genus Pampusana; species Pampusana beccarii. Next base: position 254,461 of record VWYH01002958.1, on the reverse strand, counting down.
GATCTAATAGAGCATTTTGTTGAGATTTAAATGACTGCCATGAAAGGAAAAATGAAGCATTTGTTAGGCTTCCAATAAGTGACAGTTTACTTCTATTGAAGAACTTAAGCCTATTTTCATAAACTCATTTAATATTGTGCCATATTCCTTTCTCAATAAATCTGGTTAGTACATGTTTACAGCAAGTTGGTTTGCTGTTTTGATTGTCAGAACCTAGGAAATATCAAGGTCAAATATAGAATTGCAAATTAATGCAAAAATGCATTTAATATACTGATAGATGTTCTACTCAAATGTTCCTATTTTTACACTTATAATTTTTTAATTGTAAAAGGAATGAATTTAATGAGCTGAAAATGATGGCTTAGTGTTATTAGTTGGAGTTGGAAAACTTTACTTGAGTGATATACAGGTTTTCTCACGGAACTCTGCCAATATAATTTAGTCCAGAACAGGAAAAAAAATTACCAAGCAAACTAATACTTAAAACTCCTATTCCAGTATTGGCTCAACATATGAACATCACAGAAGTATTGTAGGAAAGGAAGAGAACAAGTGAATAGTAAGTTAATATAGGTCATAACACTGACTAGTTGGTATTTTGATAAGGCTGAATTGAGAAAATGTTGTGGTTTTTTTAATGGTAGATACCAGGTCTAACAACTTTCTCTATCCCAATGAAAAAAATATTTTTCCTCTTTGTTTTCCAAATCTCCTCTTGAAAATTCACCATTCTTACAAATGTGTTCTAGAAGACATTGTTGGCTTCTTAGACACACACGCTTAGTATATTTAAGGCAGGTTTCAGTTAAGAATGTCTTCTGAGGAAAAAGTGTTTGAGTCTTTGTCTGCAAGTTTTTCTCCTTTCTATATTTGAAGTTACAAGTTAAATAAAATGTGTAATTATTTGGTGTCTCAAGGAGATCCTATTATGATGTCTTTCTGTATAAAATTTGTAGTTTATGAAGCTATGGGAGGCTTGGACAGTATAATGTCAAAGGAAATGTGTAAGTAAATATAAACAGACATGAGCTTGGGATCGATTTAGCAAAAATTCTTTTTGGAACATACTGACTTAAATCCTTCCAGCAGTACAAAGGCTGGATCTGGGATAGTGGGAAGTGACACAACTGCTGATCCACATATTACAGAACAGTGGGAGGTTAGAAGTTAAGAGACTCGATAACAGGCTTTGAACAACATTGACAACATTTTGCTCCTGGTATTAGCCCATCCCACTCTCTTTTGTACTCTGGTTCCTGAAGAAGAAAAAAAAAATGTTGTGAGCTGTTTGACTTGTCAAATGAATTGTCAAAAATTAAAACCTACAGCTCTGGTTTAGCAATTTGCTGTGGTGATCTTAGGTTATGTTTGATTATGGGTTTTGTAACTAAGGATGATGAACAGCTCCACAAAAATCCCAACAGTTAATCAGTGCAGTGCTTTCATTTTCACCTCATCTTTTCATTTATACCCTACAGCCTGTTTGCCATATGTGACAGTGAAGCTGGGAGGGAGAACCGTGTGAGAGCCTCCTTGTAATGACTGAAAGTACACACTGTCCCCAGCCAGCAGACAGAATGAGACAAGATAATTTCAGACAAAATGGAGAACAAAAACCACTTGGGTTCTGGTCAGATGTCTCTCCCTGTTCCTCCACAAATAATGCATTGTTTCAGTTTCAGGGCACAGCTTGTGGTCTCATCTCTGTCTTGAGACTGCCCAGAGGGGTTCTGGAGTCTCCTTCTCTGGAGACATTCAAAGCCCACCTGGACACGTTCCTGTGCCATCTGCTCTGGGTGAACCTGCTTTAGTGGTTTGTTTGAACTAGATGATCTCCAGGGGTCCCTTCCCCAACCATTCTGTGATTCTGTGATTCTTCTCCTTCCTGCTACTCCCTTCTCCTGCATAGCTTTTCATGCCATTTCAATATGGGAAGCTGCAGAACAGGAATAATCTTATCTTGCCATGAACATAAACACTTGTGGGGGAAACACGTAATCAGTCTGTGTTTCACTGTAGCTGGACAAATTTTACCGAAAGCCCTGTCTCCAAAAATACTGTGAGCCTCTGGTCTCTGTCATCAACCAACGTAGTCTGCAAAAACCCAGAGGTAATTCTTTTGGACTGTTTCTGATCATGGTTAAGCTGGTTAGATCCAGGGGAAGCAATTAGGGCCAAATTTATGTTGTCCTGCTTCTCATGCAATTTTCAGCCTCCCTGGAATGAGAGCTCCACTTGCGTGAAAATGTCATAATCTAAGTGACGGTTAAATTGTTGTGATTTTGTAATAGTATTAACTATCTGATGCAATTCCAATAATAAGTAAATATAATTAATTTTAAGTTCCCAGGAGGATTTGAAAGGATACAGTGTGGTAGCTTAATGCTGATTTTTAGTTGTTAGAACACAGGTTTGAAGGGGCTGCGTGCAGTACAACACTGCTTTGTGTCCGTGCATGAAGGAGCGAAGATGAGCAGGAAGAAAAAGGAGAAGAGGGATATCAAATCTGAAATTTGACATGCCGTATGAAATACAGCTGGGCTCAGTTTGGCTCCACCTGATCTAGCACAAGAACAGAGGTTTCCTTCAGCCTGGTTGTATTTAGGAGCCACCATTACTCTCTGGAGTTGCAGGGTGGCAGCACCAGAATAGGATTCCCACAGCGCTGAAGCAGGAGAGTTGGGAAGAAACTGTATCATGATCCATCACTACATTAATAAAGAAGGTTTGCTCTTTTCTGTCTCTGCCTTTACCCTTCAGGAGGGCACTACCTACTGCTAAGAAAGAAAAGGGCAACAGAGAACAGAGATGAGAGAGGATTGTTTAGAATTAAGTTGTGCTTTTTGAATGGTGAGAGCCTCAAGTGCTTCATGGTCATGGTGGGCTGTGTGGTGGAATGGCTTACACCAAATTCAGGCTTTTGAATCCTATACTTATTTGGCTGAATGGTTAGTCACATAAGCATTGCCATTGGTTTCGGTTGTCAGGGTCATGAAACGCTGTATGTGAGCTGCATGTGAATTCTTGGAGCCTGGCTACTATTTAAATCTGGGCTATCTAAAGCTAAAGATCAAGCCAGAAGGCTCCTGTGCCATGCCTGGAGCTGCACGGCAGTGCCCTTGTGCAGTCAAATAAAAGCTGTGAGTGTGGAGGGTTTCCCAGGCTGCGATTGCAGAGGTGAGACTGAAGATGCATAATGACTCTGGAAAGAAATCATCAGTACTGAGACCAGTTTAAGCCGCTCTTTGATTTACTCTGAAGTGGTATAAGAGAGCTTACACATGCTCGATGTACCCACCCAATAACTAAAAAGTTCAGCCATGATTTCTCAAAGGACCACAAAAGCTCCTGCAGCTCTTCGTTGATGTGCTGGCTCAGAAGGAGCTCAGTCTCTGCCCAGAGCGGTAGGGCTGTGGTTGGTCTTCTGCCGCCTTGCCCTTCCTGGCTGGGGTAAATGATGCTTAACAGCTCAGGCCGAGCAGTTTGGCATAGGGAGGGACGGGGCGTCTGGGCTGAAGCCTTGGTGAAACATCCACTGTCTCCATGCTCCTCCACTGACTCCAGAGGAAAGAAAATATGAAATACGATATGGAAACCAAACTGCTGTTGCTGTAGCCCAAGAAGAGAAGTACATTTTTTTGGAAAGAAAAAAAAAAAAANAAAAAAAAAAAAAAAAAAGTGGTTTGTTGGTGTGGCTGTGGAAACTGCCAAAGGGGTCTGTCCTTTCTTGACTTCTGGATACATCATTCTCATAATATGTATTCACCCCTGCTAATGGTTAGGAAAGTGGAGCTGCCAAACTCAGTGCTTTGAGATGTATCTACTTTCGACTGTCAAATGTAAGACATTTTTATTCAAACCTCTGTCCAAATGCAGGAACTGTGCTCAGTAATGGCTGGGGGCGGGGGGAAAGTGTGTTGAAAACACTTTTGAAGATAAATAAGTGCTTACTGGACAGTAAAGTTTAATGTCAATCTAACTGCTGGTAATTTAGTTTTTAAATGATGTCTTTTTGATGGCCTGAGGCTACTAGATTTCTCTTTTTCCCCTTCTTGTTATTTCATCAATTCAAACCTGAAATATGAAGTATGTTTATTAGGAAAGCAGTGTGGTCATTGCTTTGAAAGGATGATGCTGACAATGTAGCTGCTTATAAACTATCCGTGCGTTGCTTTGGCCAGAATTTGGACAAGCTAGCCACTGAAGCAGAAAAAGCACAGCCAGTGTTGTCAAATATTATTGGTGCAATGTGCCTTTATATGTGCCTGGCTGAGCAGCATCAAATGGCATTTGACATGGTTTTTTCCCAAGGCCATAGCTTGCTGCATACAGCAGACTCTCAGTGAAATAATTTTTATGTTTCATATTTGTACGCATACGCAGACACATTGTGTTTATAATCCATCAGGGTGATTTGCGTGAATTTGTAAAATATTCCTCCACACACCCTACTTAATTTTTTCATTTTATATTAATAAGCCACTTTTAAAAAATCGTGGCATCTTTCCCAAAATAGTATCCCTCAGTTAAATAAGCCTCAATGCATATAACTGTGATATACAGCAGTCACAAGTATGTTTTCTGAAGTAATAAAAAAAAGGTCTAAAATTAGTGATTTTGCAGCTGTTAAATTATACAAGTGGGGGGAGTTTCTCAATTATTTATTGGACGAAGACTTCCAGACCTGTAAGTTTTCTTTTTTATGAAGTACTGAACTCCTTCTGTTAGCTATAGGTAGGAGGAAATATAAACAGCATTTTTTGTCTCTGCCCTTAATGCAAATAGAAATCCAGCTGCATTATGTAACATGTTCTACACAGAAATCATGGGAAAATGCCACAGTGTATTTAAGCAGCGTTGGTTTTGATCAAGTCGATGCTTTAGAAGCATTTTTTTAAATGCTACTTTCCTTTCTTGTTAGGATTCTTCTGTTGAATATTTGGTTTGCAGTTAGGAAAAATATTATTTCAGAGGTGTAATAACTTTGATGCCCATGATGTGCAACTTTAAAATTAAATAGTGTTTGCTTATCATCTTTTACTTTTTGTACAGATCTTCTTCTATCCCAATAAATGGTATAAAGAATAGATGTTGGCAACGAGAGCAGATATCTGGCATAGATGTGAGGAATTCAGCATGTATTTCTATTTTAGCTGGATTTTGACTAATCTATAACAAACAACAGTGGCATCTTTTCTACATGCTGTTTTTATTTTTCTATTCGCTTTAGATTGAGATGAAAAACACCTGCCAATCCATATTGAAACGTTTGTGTGTCATTGATTGCTGCCTGCAGGGACTATCCCAGTAATGGCTGTGTAACAACTTGGGGGTGAAAACGATCTCTCTGTCTGGTCTTGTGTGGGATAACACCCTATGGAGAGAGACAAAGTGGTCAAAGCCTCACTGCTACTTTGCCGTAGACTTGCCTTTTCTGTAAGATTTTGTTCACCATGCCTCCTGCTTGCTGCTGACAGCAAACATGGGGTTTTTTAGCCCTGGCTTATGAAATTACGGTTTTATTAAAGCCTGTGCAGCATGTTTTTAACTTGGTAAGAAAAATCTCTGCATTAACTTTTAACTGAGATAATAGCCTAGCCTGTTTTGTTTTAATTCTTCCAAAATCAAATTCCAAGGAAATAAATATGTAATGGATATTTTTACAAGCTAGAAATTAAGTTTAGTAGGGTCATCTTGTTCAGGCTATTTAGGATTTATCATCTTGTCACCTGTTAGCTCAACTGAATTACAAGTTGGTAATCATAAGTGCACCATTAGTGTGTAAACCATTAGCCAATTTAATGATTTGTGTTTTAAAGCAGTTTCAGGAACATCACTGCTACTTGAGTTTTCCTCCTAATTTAGGCAAAGTAGTTTGTTGTTTCAGTGTTCCTTTTCTTCCCCTGAAGAGTGAAAGAGGTAAAGGCAGGGGAGAGGAAGAAAGAGGAGGAAAGAGAAAAGAGTATATGGCAGAGAAACTATTCATCTACTGTTGTTAAAGGCACAGAATAAACCAGCTGGATCAGAAGCAAGAGAAGAGACCCATAATCTTTTCCAGTTATAGCAATATTGGAACATTAGTTCTAAAGCTAGTTAAAAATATTTCAGACACGAACGTAGTGTTCTCTTGAACATGTACATCGTGATAAGTATTGAAACAGAAATAATTATTTTGTAGTTTGAACTTACTGTGGTTCGATATTGTTTAAAAGGAGCACATACAAATCATGTGACTGCTAAAGTTTTATATACAGTGTTTGGCTAAAGAAGAGGCAGGGCGTTATCCCTTCCAGAAGATATCAGAATTTCCTGGCAATCTTTATTCTAAGGATGATGGCTGTTTTCAGCTTTTCTTTTAACAGAAAATCATGCTTTTAAATACATCCTCTACTTTGAAGTTACTTTTTATTTTCTAGGTGATACGTATTTTCTTTTCCTAATTTAACTTGTCTAACTTCTAAAACTGACTGATTGATACTGCATTCAAGTTTCAAAATTATTCTTCTTTTCTTTGGGCTTGCAAAATCGTAAACATGTTTCCATTGGTCGTATTCTGTTCTTGGTTTTCTAAGTGGCCACTTATGCATGAAAATCGTCACCATTTTGTCTAGACTACCGTTGTTTCAATTTTTCCTATAAAATTGTATTTTTAAAAAAAAAAGTCATTATTTTATTTGTTTTAAGTTCCTCTCTCTACACTATTCCTCCCTTAATTTGCCTGCCTTTGGACCATTATGGCCAGGTGTCAACCAAGAGGTGATTTTATTTTCTTTGTTTTCTAATCACTTGAGGCTTAGGCATGCTTGCCAAGATGCTTGGGAAGTGTGATTTGTGAGTATCCTACTTCTGAGGGTTTAAAGGAGAATGATTTTCAGCACACACCGAACATTAGTTCTATGAAAAATAACAACTCTTTAACATGAGCTAAATGGTGCCAACAGTCATCAGTTCAGAAAGTCGCGGATCTAGCACATTTGTTACCATCCAGGTGGAGAACTACATCTTGTCAGTGGTGGCTTCTTAATGATTTTGTAATTCCGTTGAGTTCTTCTGTTCTTTTCTGAGCTAATACGCATTTTCCTAAGATGGATCTGATTTAAGAAAAACAAGACTTTTTGTGATCTCAAAATTGATGGCTTGCCACATATGATTTCAGAGTATGTGAGCAGCACACTAAACAAGATATTCTGGAGAACAATTTTGAATTGGTCCACTATATTAGTATTGATTTTTTTTTTGTCCTTTCAAGCTTTCTGATATAAATGTGGAAATAACTGCATGAAACACAAACCAGAAGCCAGTGTCTCTGTAAGTGCACTACTTAGCAGTGGTCTGCTTATGTTTAACACTTGTTTGATATTAAGACAGCAATAAGATTAAATCAGGGTTAGTATTCAGTCTAACTCAAAGTAGGGTCTTCAGCAACTTTCATTGATTTCAGGCTGTCTGATATAACTGCTTGCTTTAACAGTGTAAACATTTTTTTTTCATTTCATGAAAACAGTTTACCCTCGACAACATATAATGGTAAACTTTCTACTACATTCACATATTCCTTCCCATCCAAATCCTCAGAAGTGCATTAAACTGAAAATTGAAAATAATTTGCCAATAAAAGCAACAACATTGCAAATGTGCTATTTTGAGAATAAAAAAATATATGGAGTTACTGATTTTTAATTTTTTTTTTCATTCTGTAGGAACAAAAGCTTAAAGTTTTTGATTTCCAGCTCTGGAAACTCCTTGTAGCCTTGCCCTTGTAAGTGCATGGAAATCCTAAGTAATCACTCACCCAAGAATTCATTTTGGGGGAATATAAATATATTTATTATGAGAAATAATGTCTTGTGTCTGAACAATAAGTTTGAAGTGACTTCTGTTTTTCTAATTTAATTTCAGTTATCAAATCTGCTATGATACTAGAATACCTTTTATGAAATACATTAGAGAAATACATCAGAAACGTAGAAATACATTAGAGAAGAATGAACATTTATGATTAAATTTTGTGTTTGTTTTAATAACTCAGACCAAACAAAATGGAGTATAATAAACATCGTTCTTTTTATATCACCACTGAATTAATTTTAGTATTTGTGAAATTGTAAAATGTGTAATTCTTCTCCATTACCTCTGACTGTTACAATGCTTTTCCATCTCTACATGGGCTGGCCAAGCTTTAACTTCCCTTTTATACAATGCTTTGAAATAAATGGTAAAAAATACAAGAATGTAACTACCTGAAATACTCTCGTGGTAATATTTAGTGTTTGCTGCTTTTGAAAAGCATGTATGAGTGTGGGAAAATAACCAGTCAATTAAGACATACAATGCTTTTTGGAAGGGAGTTAAAACACCTTGTTTGTTCTTTCCATTCAGGGCTGACTTGGCCACTGGACAGGCCACTGAGTTTTCAGCAGTTGCATTGCTTCAGGGTCTATGAAAATGGACAGGTGGAGGACTCACAGGACTTAAGAAGCATTTCACATGTTCATTGGGGAAACTTCATATTCCTCAAGATTTTTTTATCCCTAAACAGGGTGCATCAGAGGAGTGAATATCAATTAGCATCAGAAATCTGAGCAAGATTTCTGTAACTAAAATAAGGTTAGCTGCTTTGTAAAGCCTTCGTCTGTATGATCAGAAGTGCTCTGAGACAGAACAGACTGGCTAGTGACCTCCTTTCGAATGATTACATTTGTTTTCTCTAGTGATTAACAGATGATCCCGTCATTTTTATTTGCAAGTTCCTCATCCTCTTCATGTGTTTTGGAATTGCGTTGGGTGTCCGCAAGTACCAAGGAGCTATCTTTGTGACAGGAAATTGTTCTGGACTATGTGCATAAAGAATGTTCTGTTCTGGAAGTGAATCTGGTTTGTTACCTGTCTCGTAATCATGAGTAATGGTTATGCATCCAGTAATGGACTAAAAAGGGGAACCAGGATCAACAACAGTAAGAAAAGATGGCAAGAGAAAGGGTTAAAGGTCTATTTGCTCTGGAAATCTTTTATCCTATACCTCATGCTTCTAGTGTGAGGATTAGACTTACAAGTTTCTTGGGGAAAAAATTGAGCAGCCTGAAGAGAAAATAGCCCCACAGAATATTGAAATTTTACTGTGCGGACAGTAGGTGGATTTGTAAAGAGACTAAGAGCAAGTTGACTCATAAAATCCTCTATCAATTAATCATTTAAAAATATTTAAATCCTGAAACATGTATAAACACTAAATGGCAGCATCTTATCCAAATTATTAATTTAGCAACTTTTCTTAGGTTAAGACTGGTTTTGATGAACTGATTTAATATTGCACTACATATATTAATTGCAGTATTACTTGGGTATCTCATTCAAATTTAAAATAAATATTTTATGCTATTTTGCAGATTTAAAAATCAGGTACTAATGGAGTTGTCCATAGACTTATTGTAGAAACACTAGATAATAACTGATAAAGGATTTGGGGTGTTAATATTAAAGACTGAGATGCTCTGTAATTAAGTATATGAAACTGCTTTGATTTATATTGCTCAGGATAGATATTTTTTGGTGCTTTTATTTTCTGAGGATATTGCATACCATAAAATATCACTTAAACTGTAATTAAACAGTGTAGATGAGTGCGATGAAAATAGTTTGAAATAATTCTGATGGAAGAAAACATCTAATGTTCAATATGAAGCAAATGCAAAGTTGGCAAAAAATTATGTCTGAATGAATCCATAGCCATTTTAAGCATGTGATGATACTCCCTCCTATTACTTTTGTAAATTGTATTCCACTTCACAGTAAGAGGAAAGCGGATGTCTAAGGCTGAAACTTTTTAATTCAAAACAAAATTAGTTTAAGTCCAAAAGTTGGTCTGCCCTGTTATTTTCAGGTAGTTCAGATGAATTATGTTATATCAAAATTACAATTCTGAAGAGAACTGAGTTTATCGGAGCCAGCTGGAGCTGCTCTTTTGTCCTCTCTCCCTCATTATTCAAGGGCAATAGTTGGACCGTTTATGAGTGTCTGCTGCTAGATTTGAGAAGGATACTAGGTATAATGGAAAATGTGTTTTCTAATAAACTGCTGTAATCCACAATACTGTGGCAGTCTTCCGGTAATTGATGTTGAGAGTGCTCTGTGTGTATCTTTCATGTGGCAAAATCCACTGGGAACGTGGCATCTTTCTCTGGTGTCTGTCCTTGTGCTTTCCTTTTTGGCGTGAGTTACAGATGAGTGTGATACTGAGCTCCCATAAAACATGATACTCCTTTATTTACTTGGAACCCCCACTACAAAAAGGTGGAAGCCACACGCATCAAGCTAGTTGTTCAAGTTTGCACTTCGGTGTGTTGATAACTAAATAAGAGATCACCTGGGGAGAGACTTTGATTGCCTGTCAAGAACGATCAGGAGTCACTGGCAGAGAAAATACTTATTCCAGCAAAGTATTCCTAGTGTAGACATGGTCTAGTAATCACAGAGACCCTCTGAGACGAAAACAGCTTCCGTGCGGGGTACTGCAGTTGTTAGCAGGTAGCTTTAAAGGAATAGGCATGGGGAGAGTGCTTTTGCTATGACTCATCTGCCATTCTGGGTCTGCCTTCCTAAAAGGCTGAACGTGGACCTTCATCTAATTCTTTGTCTTACTCAGTTGAAGGCAGGGCAAAAAATGTGGTCTTAAATCAAGTTTGCTGAGAAGATAATGGTGATAATTGTAATGAATTATCAGAAGAAGGAAGTAAAAATCTGTCTTCATCGTAAGCAAAGCAGAAAGGTCATGAACAGTGAACTTGGAAGGAAGTCTCTGCTTGCAATTTTCTGCAATTGGCATTAAAGAACAATAAAGAACAATTTCCACCTTTGAGTGGAAAACATTTGCATTTTGGATCTTCAACCAAGGCTCCAAGTTGGAGGCCTGGCATTTCATATACCTGTTACTTCAGGGTCACAGGAATACCAAATTCTCTTCTTTGTTATGTACGAACGGGGAAGTTTTCTCCTCAATGAAAAGCATTTCACTGTGATCTTTGTTCTTTACTGAAATTTAATGTAAAAGCTCATTTAGTGTTCTTATGATGTTGCTGTGCTTTCTTTTTTGTTCTGAGCCTGTTGTATAACCAGCGTAAATGGCTTTCAGCAGAAATTCAGTGGTTAGGCTGAATTTTACTTCTGCTAGTGCTTAATGGAATTTGATTACTATTGTGATAGTCAGTAAAGCACTCATTATACATCAAGACCCAACTTGTTTGAATGCTATAGAAACTTGAAACAAAAAAATGCAGTCACTATCTGGAAGAATTTGACGCTGAAGTACACAGGTTACAGACAAACTGTGTTCTGCGTTTTGTTGGGTGGTGTAGTGAGCCAGTGAACCGATTCCTCCGTGATGGTTCCTAGATCACAGGTAGGACCATGAAAGGGAGGATGACTTCAGTTCTGCCAAGTTGCTGCAGCACTTGTGAAGTCACGGGCAGGTAAAATAGACGTCGCGTGGATCAAGCCTGGCTTGCTGGCACTTTCGGCAGCCAGCGCTACGCTGCTAGTGTGGATTTGTAATGTCGTGATCCAGAACTGTACAAATAACATGTAACAGGATTTGGCTCCTTTTTTTGCCAGTCTGTCTTTAGGATCTTTTTTATCCTGTTGTTGTTTTAGGACACAGATAACCAATCAAATCTTAGTTACTGTTTCTTCTGCAGGGCTGCTGCCATGTGTGAAAGTTACAAATGCTTACTGAAATCTACCTTTTTGTAATAAAAAGAGAAGCAAGTACCAGAAAGCCACAGGATGCTATTGCCTTTAGCAGTTATTTGTTTGAACTGTCCAGGTGGAAAATTGCTTAGAGACTTCATAGTCATTTTTGCGGATTGTAGCAGCATAAAGGTGAAGGTGTGAGGTGGAACGTCTTAGACGTTGTCACTGTTCCAATGCCTGTTTGGTAGTGAAGACAGTTTCTTTCTTGGTGAGAAGACAGATGAAGTGGAAAAATCCATAAAGTATTCTCTATGACAATGTGAATTCTCATCAAAGGAGGGTGGTGGTAACTAACAATTTTTGAGTGTACAGACACCACACTGCACAAACTGTTAGAATGTGAGAGGGGAATAATATGTTTATGAAGTGAATTCCAAAAACTTTTTTCTAGGTTATCTGTTCTTCTCTGGCTTCTATATTAGTTCCAGAACTACTTGCATAATGTGGTTTTGTCTGCTTGGATTAATAAAAATTAAGGTATAAGCATTAACTTTAAATTACTTTTGTGGGAAAAGTAAAATCTGGTTTGTTCAGAAAAGAAATTAGAAGAACCATACAAAGAAGAGAAACAGAGTTGGGAAAATGTAAATGGGGAGACAAATTACTTGGACTAGAAGAAAATCTATTGTGAAAGAAAAAAGAAGGTCTATTGTGAAAAATGAATGACATGCTTCACATTTAGGTCAATCTATTTTATCTTAAACCTTGTGTCAAAATTCAACCAGCTTTCACCCACTGCAATTAAATTTTGAATTTGACTGTTCTGAGCTAGAGAAACATTTTTGGTTACATGGATAGAAAAACATTTGTGAATAACAGACTGTCCCTTACTCAATTCTGTTATATAATTTAGTACGTAACTTCAATTGATGACAACTGAAATTATCTCTCTATTATCTGCCGAACAATTTCACTATAAGCAGTATTGATACAAGCTTCTGCTGATTGCCATAGCAATATACTTCATCTTTGCTCTTTAGGTTCAGCTCTTGGTGTGAAAATAGGTCAGTTGTTGTTCTCTGCTATCTGTCAGCATGTGTGTCAATCAAGGAGGTGATGAACATACACCCGTTAGGGGTTATATTTGAGATCATCAACTCATTTCATGTAGGCTTCTAAACAGATGGTTTCTCTTGGTCCCTAGAAACATTCTCTGGATTTGAACCCCTGCTATGAATGTGAAAAAATCTGTTTATATTCACCGATCTCCTCAGTCTAGCTTCCCTCTATTAAAATTTTAAAAGCACAGATTTTATTCTGTATGAAGAAAGCATATGAAAAATCACTGTACTGGATTAATAAGTAATTAGTGGAATTTCCTTCAATTATAACTGAACACACAAGCCTGCAGCTTTGCATATTGAGTACATTCTTTAAACCAAAGTAGGTATCAGTATAACTTGAGACAGAGCTATGATATAAAATTTTCCAGCATATAGTAGTCTGATGAATTATGAAGGTGATTTGCTTTTTATGCCTTTCTTTTCCTGATGGTTCTTTTTAAGCTTTTCTAGGTTATGTTTTCCACTGGATTTTATTAAGTTTCTCAACATTTAGCAAATAAGGAAATACCATTACACTTCAGAACAGAAATGCGCCGCCTGAATTATTTCTGGTAAAGCAAATAAAATACCAAAGTCATCTTATGGATTTCGCTGTGAATGAGAAACCTGTTCTTTCAGTTATGAATACTCCTACCATCCAGTTACAGATTTAAGTTACACACTGTGGTCCATGGTTTTTGTCTCCTCATTTTATTTTTTGCCTCTGTCTCCACTCTTGCATTTATTGCTACTGTTTGATTTGATGTATGTCTTAAAAGCCCTATTCAAGATCAACATGCATCTTAGTCTATGTTGTTGGATGCGACGTAATATAAAGACACCAGAACTAGATTTAAGTGAGTTATTGAGGGTACCTGGAGCAGTCTATCAAGGGAAGCACAGGTCTTAATCTGTAGTTATTTATTCCTTTTAGCTTGATACAGACATGCTATCAATACAATTCCTGGGAGACAACCTTATGATTTACTGTTATGTGCATTGCATGTACATGAATGCAAAAGTGTTTCTAAATTGTATACGCTACATATATTTTTTTCATTGTACATTTATTGTAATATAATGCAACATATTGTCTGTTTATGTAAGATTTATTCTATCTAAACATCAGCCCTGAATATCAGAACTTCTCAAGCATTTAAAGTAGTAGAGGCTGCTGTTACTGCTGTTCTAATGTAAATCAAATCTTCTGGTGGAAAGTAGTTAGTAATGACCACAAAATCATTATGAAAGCGTGCGTATACTTGCAACTGTGAGAAAGAGAAATGCAGTTAAAATGCCTACTCCTAACATTAGCACTTACTTTGACAGCCCTTCTTTGTGAAAAGTGTTGGTACCATGTCGAAGTCAAAATGATAAATATACAAATAAGGGATGGATACGTGACTATATTAAACCTGCAAAGTGTTCTAGATTGATTCTGGCAAGCAAAGAAGATGAGATTTCTCTGTTGATAGGCTAATGTTTGGGAAGCTCACAGAGAAAATTACTTGCATGTAGAGCAAGTTAAAAAATAACATTTATGTAGGGTTTTCTTTGTTTCTTTACTGGAATATATGTTTTGGTATTTTTCAAAAGTTACCTCTGCATCTAGAATTGTGGGTGTTTTGGTTTAGTTAGCTAAATGTGGCTTAAGTATTAAAAAAAACTCAACCCATTTTTCCAGGTAGTATATTCAATTAGCCTTACTTTTGCAATTAGGACTTTAATTAACACAGAAGAGCAAGATAAAAGTGGTTCTCAATCTCAGGTACATGGAGAGGATATTATTTCTTACCAAATGCAGAGGAACGTAAAATGGTCATTGTTCATAGAAATCAAGCACCTGTGATTTGTTGTAAACCTCTCAATATTGGGGGTGAGAATGTTTTTAGAGCCATACCTCTGGGAAATAAGTTATTTACATAAGAATCGCTTCTCTCTTTAAGGTCATTTTCTAATTCTATCTGGGAGAAAAAGGAAACAAAACTTTTACTCTGTTTGGAGGTTTTTGTTGTTAGTGGTGGTGGTGGTTTGGTTTTTTGTTTTTTTTTTTTTTTTTGACAGCTCAAAAAACCTTACATGCAGGAAATGATCACATAGATACCCCTTTAAGAAAAAAAAAATGTTTCCGTATACCAGTCTCATGATTTTGGGGTTCCTTAAAGGTAGCTTCTGAATACCTGGGGATAACTGTACATTGTAGTTTTTCTTCTTAAGTAGAAATCAGGAGAGCGCTCAAACTACTTGTCAAAGCATATCCTTGTAAGAAGCTTCAGCAGTGAAAGGGTTTCATACTACGTGTTGTGTATTTTGCTAGCTAAGCAGGCAACCCAAGGCAAACATGACCGCAGTCTGTCTTCATCATAGGAGTGCTTCTTGCTATGGAGTAGCAACCAGATATGATATTTTTATCGTAGTCAATAAGCCATTTCTACTTCTGGAGGATGACATGTATTTATAAGGAACGATTCAGCACCTGAACCATTGTTTTGTTTACTTGGATGTCAACTTAGTGAGCTGGGAGACTATTATTAGTGCTGGGATGAAATACCCAGATCTAAGTTATTTTGTGGTGATAGGATGTGGAACTGTCACTAGGAAGCTTTTCCACACTGCACTACTGGAAGTCATGGTTGACTGATGATAACTTCATCCTCTATAGCTGTGAGAGATTTCTTTAATTTTCTTGTCACAAACTAAAACTATAAACTTTTTTTCCTTAGGTGGAGTCCTGACCAGAAAGGAAGTTTTGATTTAAAATCCTGAAACAAAGTCAGAATGATCGTTCTCTTCTTACTTTTCCTTTTTTCCTTTGGTCAGAATGCAAGATATGAAAATGAAAACTTAAAGGGATCAGCAGTCTTAAAAATGTTCAGGCCTATCACTTTTCAGTTTGAGTTGAGTAGAAAACAGGGTTTTACTCCAAACTAGAATTCACTGTCCCTACAGAAGCAACAGGTTAGCACTTCATGCAAGTGCGCAGTTGTGGACTTTAAGACTTCAAGTCTTGGGATACATATATGACTTAGTCACCCATAGTTTCTTTCATAGCCAGTGGAGAGAAGTATGCACTTCAATGACTCATCTGCTTTTGATATCTACTTTGAGAAAGCTATGCTCTACAACTCCACAGGTTGGTCCGATATAGTCAATACCAACTCTGCAGTCCATTGACTGTAAAGATCCTCTTGGATGACTAGATCAGATGAAAGTGCCTGTATTGTTAATATCTGTGGGGAAGACAGGGACTTGCAGATTGAATTAATCACCCGTCTTAGATGTATTCCTTACTTACAATGAGAGGAGCTGTGCTCTAGGCACTTATTAAAATAGTTCGACTGTAGATGTCTATATGATAGACATCTGAAATTAAGACATGCTGTTGACTGTTCTGTTCTATACTTGAATCCTTTTGACTTCTTTGAAAAGAAGCTTTGTAAGCATTTAACTTATTTGTCCTCATTCATTACAAATTCTGTGGCTATTGAGCGAAGGTAGGGAAAAGTTCATTGCAAAGCATAAAACATTGATTCTCTTTAGTCAACCCCAGTAAACATGTTTCTTGTAGTGATCATCTCCTTTCCTCCACATCTGGCTCTACTTTTCTCCTCTTTTCTTTTTCCTTTCCCAGGAGAATTCTACCATTTGAGGGCTTTGGGGCACATATATTGAATTGTTATTTTTGACAGTAACTTTGGCCTTGTAGTCTAGGCCCAGCTATCCAGTTTTTGCTGTGAGTTATCCTAAGGTTCACGTTAGCGAGACACAATTTTTGTCTCAGGGTGGAAGGAAGTGGGAGCTGCTGCCTCCTTAGTTAACTTAGAATTTAAATTATGACATCTAAAGGTGCTAGTGACTTTTGAGTGTCAGTCTAGCTAGTATCACTTATTAGAGGGGAAAATGAAAGAATATGCTGCTGCCTCTTGAGTAATACAGGTAACTGAGCTCACCTCCAAACTGAACATTACTGGTTGTTTTTGTTTTAAATTTCTCTGTATGTCACTCAGTATTGTTAAGCACACTTATTCTTTAAAATGCTAGAAGAAGCAGTGTGAAGGTAGTGCTTGGGTCAATAACTGTATAGTACTGCCAGTTGTAGTTGAGGACGTCTTTAAGGTATCTATCTTTTTAAGAAATGCATTCTGTTTGGTAATCTAGTTCATTCCCATAAAAGACATGAACTAGACTTGAGAGTCTTTCCATTAATGAGTTTTCCAGGCTGTAGAGAATAGCTATTAAGATGAAAAAACTGTGATTTAGTGAGGTTAAATTAGATTTGTTACTACTCACACCTGAACTCCCTTACAGTAGCTGGAGCGAGCTTCTAAAGCAGATGAAAAAAATAGAGCATGAGGCACACAGCAATTTTTCATTGTTATTACAGGTGACGTATCTAAACTGGCAGGATGCAGGCACAGGAAGGGCATATAAATTATACCACAAGAATTTCTTTAGACTTTTTCAAAAGCATCAACAGGAGTAAGAAGAGGAAGGAACTTCAGTGTGAATGAACATCATGATCATCTTTACCTAGCTATCTTTCAATGCCAAAGGAAAAAAAAAGTACTGGAGAGAAACATCGTTTTGGACCTTTGTTCTGCAGTAAGGCAAAAAACAAATATAACATTCAAGGAGAATATGTACTAACTTGCCCTACTTCCCAATATCGTGTGCATATTACAGTCATTTTTCATTTTGAAAAGAATGAGATTACTAACGACCAATTCAAGGAAAATATTTTTCATTGTGGGCAAGATCTTTCAGTTCCAGGGGTATTACTAAAAAACTGTGAATATTCTACCACCTCAAGTTTTAGTAATATTAAATCAGAAGTAGTTTATTGGGTGCTAAGAACTACCACTTTCTGTCATTGCAAGGTGGACTCACTTCGCACCTTTTGGGAGAATGTTTGACCGTGACAGTAGAGGATTACTGGCAAAACTGGGCAATGGCTAATTTAGGTACTATAAGTGCTGTTTCACTCTTTCCATAAACTACCTAATTGTAACTGAAATGAGCATCTGTGGCACAAACACCTCTATGGTACTTGATACAAATGCGTAATTAGAGCATAAATAGATTTGTACAAACTAGACAATGTCTTTTTGTAGAGTAAATGAAGAGAAAGATTTTTCCTCACCTTGTTGTTAACTTGTATTAGGTCAGCCACATAATCTTCATGTACTGAGGTGGTACAGTCATCACATTTTAAAAGACCTTTCTGTCCTATTTGCCTTTTCCCTGTCCTGCAAGAGCTTATAAAGGAATCTATCTTACATAGCTGTATTTTTTACCGGAGTGTAGTTAGTATATATGGAGGCAGTCTCCCTCACCTCACTGGTTAGCCCACTGCTAGTTTCTGAAAAGTTTTTACTTTCCGGTGTGTCAGACCTAGACAAGGAAGAAATTGTGTCCAAGAAAGTAGGAAAGTGCCACCACTGCAAGTGCGAAACTGAAAATAGTTTATCACAGGCCTGAAGCCATTGTCTTCATTTCTGCAGTACTGGCCTTTCCCCCTTTTCTCCAATGCAAGTATTTTTCCAAAGAAAAGGATAAATATCTATCTTTGTTCCATTACTGTCATGGTAGTACTTGAAAATGATAGCGTTTGGATTGTAACTGCTCCTGATAAAAAGGACAGGATGACAAATTTGTCGCGGGTGAACATGAAAGTTTCACAATAATAGTAGTAGGGTGAGAAATACGAGGCCTCGCCTCAGGCAGCGTGTGCCCCCCCAGTACCACAGCGCAGCGGCAGCTGCTGGCCGGCCCCATCCCTGCCTCACCGGCACTCGCGGACCTGGCCCACTGGCATCAGTTTGCAGCTCTCGATCGTCTTCAGTGCTTTCCACCCCAGTACCACACACGTGATGTTGCTGTGGGGTACTGCGTGGGTGAGGCCATGCCAGTGACAGACAAGCCCTTGCTTGATTGGAATATTTGGTTTATTAACTAATATTAATAAGATAGTGACATCTAAAAGAAGTAAAGTGATAATGAGAGAAGCTCAACCCAAATAACAACAATTGCAAATAATAACACTTGTAACACACAAACTTACAGCCTGCTGGAGTTGCACGCTACCTATAGGCCATGCCCCAGCCACACCGGGGAAGCCATGGACCATGCACCTGCCTCAACAGGTGAGGCTCCACACCTCCTCCTGTGAGGCCGTGCCCCCACACAGTTGCTGCGCCTGCAGGATGCTGTTGTTTTGGGGTCTTCAGATGATCTTCCTCAAATACCTCATGGTCTCGTTAACATCCTATTTGCTTTACCATGCTGTGCTTGTATCACCAGCCTCCTGGTCTAAGCATGTCATGGTTTGCTGAATCAAATATCCGATCTTTATCGCTTTCACCTCCTGCTGCTGGTTTCTTCGTCGTGTTAATTCGAAGTGCTGATCTCTGGGCAGACCTCACCTCTACCTGTTCTCTCTGGTCTCTGCTACCATCAGTCTCGAGGTAAACACGAGTTACTTCCTCCCGCCAGCTGCGTGCCAGGTCAGACTTAGTTCTCCCTTCTTACAACTCAGTGCTGCTACGGTGAGTGCAATTGCTTCTGTGTGGACCCTCCACACACAGCTCTGGATGAGCTTGTCCAGGGGTACCCATGCCCCTGGCTGTAGGGGGTTCTGGGGATGGAGCATTGGGAGAGAAGTAAGGGATGGATTTATCGAACATGCAGTCCTACTGCCTATGCCTGAAGGATGGAAAGTTGAGAAAATGGATGAAATGGTACGAAGGGGGGTTTATTGCCATTTTACAGCCTAATGACGGTGGAAGAGGTCTCAGCAATTAACCTTACTGGGAGAATTCCAATCCATCAGTCAGTTTTTAGCCTTAACCTTATATTTCAGGTACTCAGAAGACAGTATAGCCTCAAGGAAGAATTAGCCAAAGTTTCTGTGAAGTTCTGCAACTTGAAAGCAACATGGTAGTTAGGTCTTGCTCTGACTTTTTCTATTAATACAACTTGTTTTAAAAAGTAATCCACAAATCCATTTAATTCCAGAATTGTAGCATCAAATTATAGTCCTCGTGTTCTTTTCTGCTGTTTCATCAACACAAATGTAAAACAACCTGATAAGATTAAATATCACACTACTAAGGGACTACTGCTTCCTAAGAATAAAAAAAATTGGCAGTTGCTTCAGTCCTGCTGAAGAACTTTTAAACTTGCACTGAAATGCATTACAAGCAGCTTTTTTCCCTGCCATAATTCTTTTCCTCTTGAGTGGCGCTAAAGAAATGTTATATGATATAAGCAATTTAAAATAATTGCAAAGGCTTGAAAGCTGAACACTAATATTTAAAGGGCAGATTCTAAAGTTTTTCTTCACTTTTCTTAGACAAAATTCCTACTTGTTTCACTGAAATTTTCACCTTGTACTTCCTGATTTAAAGCACACACAGGACCAGATTAATAGAACAGATACAGATAATTATGCTTTGTCTGCCAGATCTGCATCTTTCATTGCATGTGGTTATCAGTAGCCCAGATAAGTTTTATCTGGAAAATAGTGTGAGCATACAGTGTTGATGTGTGACTCTCTATTTTATATTCTCGATTTACCTTGCCTGGATGCAGTGTCAAATCACCTCAAAAGTTCTCACCCAATATGATTAAGTTCTTTTGCGAGAAGTATTAATTACTGATGAATATTTCGGATAGATCTGAAACTTTGTGAGTGCAATACACTACAAGAATGTTCCGTCCTTTCTCCAGCAGCAGCATCACTTTCTAGATCATTTATACATCTTTGTAATGCTTTTGCAACAGGTTTTCAACCGTTTTGTTTCCATGGGTTAGCTTCAGTTGCACCTCACCACACTTCTGGAGCTTGCTGACATCAGAACATGGATGAGATCAGATAGCAGTGCTGGCTTGACATATTTTAACGTATGAAGCATGAAGGTGAAAACTGCAGTCAGCAGTGCCAGTCAAATGGATTAATTCTGTTGCTGAAACTGGAAAAAAATGACTAGGCAGGGTAAACTGGTCATCTGAAGTTGGTCGGTTTTGTTTTTTTAAATCGTTGTGCTCTCTCATCTTATTTTCAATGATTTGAGAGCTAAGGAGTGGGATTTATTTTGTCCAGTTGTAGATACCTATAATTCTGGTGTGTAAGTTTACAGTACAGACCTGAGCTGGTTTTACAGCCAGTGGAAGAGCAATTCATCTTATTTTATTTCAAAGTCTATTATAGGATGGGATGACTCATCTTCTGTTTCTGGCCATTGACTATGAAGGAACATAGTGTCTGTCAATTAAATTAGGGCAGATGAACTTGCCATGCAGCTTGCTGTGTCCACCTCCTGGAAATATAAATCATATCTGAAACTCAAAATACTTAAGGGAAATACACAATTACTTCACAGAACTGGAAACAGCAGATGTTTTGCTGGAGTTGTATGGGCACTAGTAGTGATTCAAAACTTTAGGTTAAAATTTATAGATAAAGATGTTATTTTTTATGGTTGTCTGGTTTTCCCAATAAACAGTGTATGGTTTTTGTCTCAGGAGGAAAGTAAGATAAGATACTTTTCTATAGTTAAACAAATGGTTCAATAAATGGCTCAGACGTGCCTTTGCCCCATGGATGTATGGTATTCTGAAAAAAAGAATTGGGAAAATATCTGAGAAGTGTAAAATGATTTTACTTGATGCTGACGTATGACACCCTAACCTAGTGTAAACATGAACTACTTTTTTTGCCAAAGCAAGTGGAGTTGATACTTCAAGAAAATAAGTCTTAGAAGCAAAAATCCTTAAAAATTTGATAAGGTGTTTGATAAAATTTAATATTTAGATCACAGTGATGCATTTCCTAAAAACTAGTGCCAAATAATTTCTTAAAATCGTATCAGTTTAGTGTGTTTTGTAGTGGACATTTAAATTAAAGACAATTAAAATTATCTTTAGAAACATTACTGTACAGATTTTGGGATCAACAAGAAGTCCGTCTCCACAGTCTGTACACCATGACCTTAGTCTTGTTTTTCATGGGAAATGATCTTACTGGTTACTGCAAAGCTGTGAGTCTGAGGGGATGGCTTGATATTTATGTTAGATCAATATCATAATTAGGGGAAAAAACTTACAATCTGACATATCTTAATTAACCTTGCAAAACATTTTGTGGGCAGGCAGGGTTCACAAATCATTTGGTTTCTCAACCGTTTCTTCTCTGTGGAATTTTGATAAGAGAAGTTCATTAAATAATAGAAAAAAACTATTAGAAATTGTATATGATGTATGATAGTAGGAATAAAGACGAAGCTAATGTTGCTAGCACTCTATTTATGAAATCAATCATACTTATAATTTGATTTTTTTCTCATGCATTCTCAGAATAATTTTACAGTCTCTTTAATTTTACTTGCTCTTCTCCCTTTGTTTTGTTATCACTGGACATTTTTCTCCTGCCCCTTTTCTGCCTTCTTTTTTCAATTTCCTAAATAGATTATGAATGTAGTTAAAAACAAGGTGAACTTTTGAACTTAGTGTTCTTCAGCTGATTAGAAAATGGGCATATAGGGAATCTCATTTTTAACAGTGATTTCATAAGAGTAATTGAATAGCATCTTTCAGCTGGAGATCCCAAAGTGCTTTGTAAATGTGAGACAGTATTATTATTGTTCAACAAATAATAGAAAAAGTGGAACAGATAAATTTAGGCATGCTTTTAAAAATATTTGCCTTTGAAGTAGGGTTCTGAGCCCTTTGGGCACTTAAATTCTAGGTCAAGCTTAACTGAAGTAACTACCTTGAAGCTCCCTCTGAACCTGCTGAGAGCTGTTGGAACTCAGTATGCCTAAAAATCAGGAAAAAGGGTTGAGGAGAGAACAATTGCACATTTATGGAATGAACAGATGAACTCAATACACAGAAAGTCTTAATCTTCTTGGTGTATACATTTGTCTTACCACATACCTTTTTCATGGTGCTGTCATCCTCAGATGCCTAACTAAGGCATTAGAATAATATTTCAGACACCTTTTAAGGGCTTCACCGAAGTAGTTTTGGTCAGGTCCTGGTGACCTCAAGCACACAGGAACTTTGCATCTCTACTTTTCTTCAAAGGCATAATGCACAAAGCATCTTGTAAAGTTTGATGGGTGAAAGAACGAATATGGCCTATAACTGAGCTGTGAACATACCACTTTTCATGAAAGAGATCTGGCTAATTTAATTAAGAAATTAGATGATGCAGTTTTCTGTATTGGAGCTGGGATGATGCAATGGATTTGAGGACCTATAAAAACTGGAAGCTATGCCTGTGCCCACTCAGATCTGCTTCTGTTGGGATCATTCAGAGATTCTTAAGGTTTCAATTGGGCCAGAAGCAGTATTATTTTGTTTTGTGTTGCCACATAAAATACAGTACTATTTTACAGTGCAAAGTATTTATAGCAACAATAATGATGTCTCTTGCTTTGTGTTCAGAGCACTCAGCCAGTTGCAATGCACCAGTTCCTATAAATCTAACATGTATCACGTCGTAACTTAAAAATACGTTTCCATTCTTCACAGAATAGACGTGTGCGTATATAAAGAACTAGGCCATGCATGTCCAAAACCTTTGTGGAAAGGTTCATCTTCTGTGCAAAAGAGGAAACCTTGAAGTGATGGACAAAGTAGTCTTTTTTTGCGTGAAAAGCTAGTTAAATATTTTGGATTAAAGAATTCTTTGCACTTGAGGAGAGAGAGAATTCACAAAGATGGTGGACAAGCTAAATTGACCAGTAATCAAATATTTTCTTTCCATATAATTCCTATTGTTTTATGTGTTTATTCATCGCTTTAGATGACTTGTCAGATGTGAAAAGCCTTTCACTAACTGTTGTTGCTTCTTTTGTCTCTAGCTAACATCTAACTGCAAGCAATTACTTTTATTTCCAGATCATGAGAGGAAACAACCCCATCTTCAAAGCAGTATTTGGCTTTGAGGGAATTAATGATTAGAGAATACTTCTTAAAACCTGAGCTGCTAAACAGGGAGTCTGACCTACGTTCAGTCCTCTGCCGTGAGCCTGTCACAAAAAGGACTTTCTTCTTAAAGAATAGTATTGCAGAAAGCATTAAATGTTCTTTGTGAAAATTTGCATGTTGTGCCCTCAAATTAGTCAAGACGTTTGCCATTGACTTCAGCAGGGTCAATATCCCTTGAATAGTATATGTTTGGTGTAAAGAATTTACGTAGATTTCTTCCGTGTGGTATGTGCAACATAATTTAAGCAATAGATTTGATTTTCCTAAGCCATCTCTTGTCCTCCTTTGCTTAGTATTTGTTAATGTGCTTACTCATGCTTCCAATATCTGGCAGTGATACTTAGCTTAAGTATTACAAAGGCTGAGTTTTAAGATTTAATCTACATACAAAAATAATTGCATCAAGTATCCAGTGTGGCTTGAAAATATAGAACCTGCTGGTCTGATTCAGCATTAAAACTAATTTCACCTGATTAAAAAACAGATTCAAAGTGCATATGTTGTATCTTGAATATTGGTGAATTTCTTGTTGCATACTCAGGTCTCAGTCTAACCTAAAATAAATTAGGGTAATTATTCAGAGGAAATATATCCCTAAGCCACGATAAAACCTTTTTGTTGCTGTTACTAAAAATGAAAACTAGTGGAACATGAAAATATACTTCTCAATTTTTTTTTGACAATATGGAACATCATTGTATAGAGTCAGATTGTATAGATTTCAGTCTAATTGAAAGAGCTAGAGTTCATATCCATGTTTCTACTGCATTGTGTCCTTCACTGTCTTCCCATCCCATACTGACTTGCAGCTGAGTGTTCACACAACTCATCTACTGAGACCCACACTCCTGCCCACCTCTTTAGGTGGTGTCTTACCTGCTGTTCCTCTTCTCCAGCAGTTCAGCTGTTTTACCACAGTCATTGTGGCCTTTCCTAGTGCTGGCCCACCTCTCTGTCCCTTTTGTTTTTTACTGCATAGCTGTGACTCAACCATTCTCTCAATACATTCGTATGGATACATTGGCTAAATGCCTTTTCGATTTGATAATTCAAGCATAAATATTCACATAAAAGTAGTTGGTTTTAAGAAAATTTGATGGAGCATATCTTCAGATTTTAATTTCTTTATATATAATTTTTATTTTTAAAACCTGTTTGGGGTTTTGTTGCTTACTTTCTTCAATTGATATTTGGAAATACTGGAAAAGAATTAAAGGACACCCTTTGTAAAACACAGCTAATTTTTATAGATCCCTGTTTTTTTCCTATGTAAAAACAAAATATGTGTTGAATATCCTAATCCAATTCAGTAATATAATGTTAAATCTGAATAAAAGATAGAGGTAGCAAGCTGTCACCATTTTGAGTGTTAATCTCCTGGTGGTAATATTTTTTTTTTTCCCCCACATGATATTCTTAGTCAATATAAAATATTCCCCCATCTGTCCTGTTTTGGTTTCAAGTGCTGCTGGCTGTGGCAGCTTCTGAGAGTGTTTGTGTTTGGGAACATCTTTCCCGTAAAACATCCCTTCAAAGGAACGATGTGTCACTCGAAGCCAAGTGCATGCAGGTGCACTTAGAAAAAGGTGTTTACTGATGTGTCTGCCTCATCACTAACAGTTGACACTCGCATTGTGAGATTAAAAGGTCAACAGCTTAAAGCTCAAAAATAACGCGTCATCAGATGAATAGACCGGTAACTGGATTAGTTCTCTAAGTCTTTATATTCTTATTGTTGCTGATGATTATATTAGCAAGTTTGCTGTCGTCAGGTTTGCTGTTACTAGGTAATAACTGAGGGGACGAATGTTAGAAGCAGGCAGTATCGTGTCTTAATATTGCCATGATTGCAAGTAGTAAAGAAATCACTAATTCAAGCAATTTAAATCTTTTCGTATTAAAATGGGAAGTATCATGCAAAAGGTTAGAAAATAATGTCAGTGAATGTGACTAAGCTTATACGTAGAGTTTGCACGTGCTCTGTTTTGATTGACAGGGAATACTAAGGTAGGGTGCTTGAAAATATCTGTAGCAGAATAATGCTCAGTTCTTAAAAATATGAGCTTGCACTTGTATGCGTGGGTCTAATTCTGCAACCTAGGGTAGAAATCTCTTCTGCTGACACTTTCAGTGAAAACTGTGGGGTTTCGAGATCCATTAAAAAGATTTTCGAACATTGTGGAATAAGCCTATTGCAGCTACATTTTCTGTGTGATGATTGTTTGTTTTTCCACCATTTTTAATAAATTCATTTCAATTTATATTAAAAAAATGAATACATGGGGATGAACTTTTGCCATTCTTGCTGCACATCCTTGGCCCGATACCAGTCTAAAGATCTGCCTATTAAACATCCGTAACATGTGTGAACGTCACCAATTCCATGCAAAGCTAGTTATTTCCATGGTACTGTGTCTCTCTTCTAAAAGCTTTTCCCTGACTGTTCATGCATTTTGAATTTGAGAGATGTATGGATTGTTATGTAAGGCGATATCTTTTTTAACACATTCTCTCCAGCTGTGTTCTACCAGGAGTTTCTTGACTTTTAAAGTGCTTTCTATGCCTCTAGGACCTCTTTAGTTACCATTTCTCAATGGAAAAGGTCCAGCATAAAATATTATTTTGAACCTTCTATGAAATTCACTTACTTGGCTGTAACTTTGCAATAAATTTACTGCTATTCTGCTAGGTAGAGTCTTGAAGTATTTGCTCTTCTCGCTTTCGTGGATAATTGGGCAAGGATTTAGCTCTTGGGAAATGAGAATGTAATATTTTGCAAATGTGAACAATGAGCATAAAACTGCCTGGCCTGGACTTCAGACTTCTTGAGGAAAAGCTTCTTGGATGCTGATTTTTGTCATGATGAGTCTTCTCACTTAGAGTCTTTCTTCTCCCTTAGAAATTCGCTTTAATTTTGGCTTTTACTGACTAACCCCTGCCATGTACTTGTTTAGAGTTTACTAAGTGTGATCTACTTCAGTCTTGTTTCTGAAGGATACTAAAAAATAATAATTCATCCAGCATTAT
Source organism: Pampusana beccarii (assembly GCA_013399365.1). Taxonomy (NCBI): domain Eukaryota; kingdom Metazoa; phylum Chordata; class Aves; order Columbiformes; family Columbidae; genus Pampusana; species Pampusana beccarii. The sequence goes on along the minus strand of VWYH01002958.1, from coordinate 227,648 downwards.
AGAATTGGTGGCTCTGACTGAATGGATAAGGAGTCTGTGGCAGGCAAAGAGCAGCTAAAGCCAGGAGTGTTCATAAATACTTCTGTATGTGAGGATAAGCAGGTTGCCATACTCATACTGTATTGCGGTTATGAAATTCTTTCTACTCCAACAGTCACTAAGGCTACTAAAGCTGGAAGTCTTAAGTCAGTACATTGGGGTAACTTACATCTAAATATTTTTAAAGGATTGGCAGAAGCACTCTCTGGATTATTAATATTGATTTTTATTGTAGCTTGGAGCACTGGGGATGTTCCAGAAGCCTGTGGGAGTTAAGGTCGTGCTAACTTTTTTTTTTTTAAATGGATGAGATAACCTAGGTAATTATAAGCCTGTCAGTCTGACATCAGTCTCAGGCAAAATAATGGAAATGCAGGTGTGGGACTTGAATATTAAAGGCTTGAACTCTGCTGGGGCAAACAATGTGTTTTATAACACAGCTGTTAAGATACAAGGAAGGTAGCTCAAGTTACAGAATGGTGAGTGCTACCCAGAAAAAACATTTAGGTGCTGTAATGGATAATAATAGTGGATAGACCTTAAATTTTTCGTGGAGAACAGTAGTCAACAAGAGCTAATGTAATCACTGAATGTATAAACAGGGTAATATAGAATAAAAGAAAGATCATTTTATCTGCAGCTGGTGCACACAAAACCTAATCCTGTTTCCCACTATTCATCAGGGATGTTGGAAACCTGAAGAAGGCTTGAAGAGCCACAAGACTCATTAGATAATGTTCCGTATAGCGATATAGTATCTTAGAGTTTTATTCATTTAGGAAAAAAAAAAAAAATTAAGAGAAGACTTGATATTAGTCTGTAATTGCACACGTGGAGAACAGAAGACTGAAAACAGAAGGCTTAAAATGTAGCGGACAAAGATGTAAACAGATTAGCAATTGAAAGCAGATTAATTTATACCATGGATAAAGAACCATGGTGGCATCTCCGAAAATAGCAACTATGAATTCTTTAAGACATTAAGTCTATAAATCAAAGTCGTGATTTTCTAAGACAGATTCTCTGCTACAAATAGGAATTGCTTCTGGGAATTCCCAAGCCCTTTGTAATACTGCAGGTCAGACTGCACGATAACAATAGTCCCTTCTGGTTTTCTAATCTGCCTCTGTGAGTCAGCAAAGCAGGTATGGCTTTGGGTTGCACTGAAAGTAATATGTGGCTGTAATTGGGTCTCAGAGCACATGGTGTTGTACTAGAATAGGCCCCTATAGATACCCACTGGCCCGTGAGATGATACCCTCCAACTGGGTCTTGATCACAAGAATAACACTGAAAAATAATTTCTCGCTTTTAGCCTAATATTATAATTTCTCTTTACAAAGGAATTTTAAATAGTACCATTGCAAATACCAGCATAGCTCTCCGAAAATATGTGCATAAACACAGAAAGATAAAGAGCTGACAGCAATACTAAGAACAAACTAAGTTTTATTGTTCATGGTACAGAGATTTGTAACCATTTGCTTTAAGATACAGACTTCCAATACAGAATGCATATCTTTCTCCTCTATTTAAAAAATACTCTTTTACTCTAATGTTTGTTTTGTTTAATTTGCCATATGACAAAAATAGAAACACACAATGCAATACTTGATTGTGCCTATGTGTTTATATTGCAGTACCTTCTAAATGAATATATATTTTTTATATTGCAGTACCTTCTAAATGAATATATTCCAAGGTATGAGTTAGTACTTTTAGGAATTTTCTGTCCCATTTTAGATCTTTGTAAGAAGTCTGCAGGTGGTTAAGTGAGCAATGTCTCAGAAAGACTGTGGTAAGTAAGCACACTAGAGTGAGAAAATACTCAAGAATGTTTCAGATTTGTATGGACTCTCTTGGCTCTTAAGTAAGAAAGGCTAGTTAAATGACTTGTAGTATTAATGCGTTGTACTAATTAAAAGGTATTTCAGCACTCTGCAGATTAGTGTTGGCCTTGAGGCAAGAAAATCCATTGGGTGAGCACACTTGAATATCATTAATAGAATTTTACTTTTTTTATTATCTGTGTTAACTCTTTTGTGTGCTCAACTGATGTCACTGGTGTAACCACAGCCCTGCGGCTCTGGGGCAAGATCGAAGCTATGCTGAAGCTGAGTGTGGGTCAGTTGGAACATCATGCCACCTGGCCCTAATGCCATCACATATGTGCAGTCTGATGTGAGATTTGCTCTGGCTACCCTGCTGATATCAACAGGTGGGAGCTATACGTGGATGAGGAATGTGAAGGGAATTCACACTTGTCCACCTCTGGTTGCTTTTCAGCTGCTCTGATACTGCTCAGGCAGGTGGGCCTTATGCTTGGGCAGTTTCTGCAATGATTATAAAAATTACTTATAATCATGTACGAGACCACTGGCATCTTTATCCACTTTGTGTACTCTGTTTACCAAACAAGAACTTAATGAAGGAGCACTGAAAGAAAAAAAAAAAGAGAGAACCTGAAAAAGAACAGAAGATAAGAAAGTAATTTCCTGGGTTTTTTTATTGTCACTATTGCCGAATATTCCCTCCTTGATTTCTGGTTCTGCGGAAGACATATGCATAGTTGCACATATCAAGCAGTGATCTCTGTGACTACTAAAAAAAAAAACCAAAAAAACACAAACCAAACAAAAAACCAAACATAAATAACTGTAAAAATATCTGTAACATGATAACAAACTTCATCCATTCACCTTACATAGTCTCTGAGTAGTTAACAGATTCTCTGTGGCACAACATGGGATGATATCAGTGGCAATCAGAATTTGATACTTATTTCCTCAGTATGCAGGACTTCCTCCAGGTTATTTAGTTCTTGTTGGTGCTTCTTTTGTGAAGGAGACAGATAAAGTGTAAAGTAATAGTATTTCTGCTGGTTTGTACTGACTCCATTTCCTATGTTGTTAGTTGAAAAAGAGTAGGGGGTTAACGTTAACATCACCAGTCACAGCTGCAGGCCTAGCACAGACACTATAAAACCCACGATAACTTGACTTAGCTCATGTGTTATAGAACCCATGTAGCCATAGGACATACTGCAGGGCACTGCATTTTCTCTTCAGGTACTTGGCTTTTTTCATTAATTCTCATGAAAGCTCTATCTGAGCAAGTAGCCTACAACAAAATATTTCAGAGGATATAATTGGGTATCTTAGGTGCATAAAACACTATGGAAGAGAAAAATAAGTTTTTGAGATCTCATCATGGCTGCTGATAAAACACTGAAACCTTTTCCACACTGGATTTGAAGTTACTGAAATGGTTGAGCCATCTGATGTATAGAACTGTGTAAAATCAGAACTGTGTTTCAGCTAACAGCAAACTTTTCTGTATCAGCACTGCAGGAAAAGCTCTTCTCTGACAGGCTCAAATAGTGGCTCTTCTTGTTATGGGGTCAATGTGATCAAGTGACCTCATCTCCAGTCTACTTCTCTGTCTGCAGAAAGTACAGACTGACTTCCTGACTCCACGCAATATATGGATTGTCTGTAAATACATGGTACGAAGACTGCTTTGTTCGCTTGAACTGCAGCATCCTTCACAAAAGAGCCCCAGACTTCCGTGCTCTCTGTTCTATGCAAATAATTAAGATGTTCGTAACCATGGCATGTCATTGTATTAATTAATTTTAAAGAGTAATTATTGTAGTAAGTGGCTGCTTACTTAAGTATTATTAAAAAACAGAAGATTGTGAGAAAAGGCTAACTGAAAATAATAAAATGAAGAAAGCAGAATGCAGCACAGTGAAGGCAAAAATTGAGAACAGAAAAGACGGAACACTGCAAACTACAGTCTGGGTTACTTAGGGTACATCTTTGATTCACAATGGTGGATGTTTTGCTTGAGTGATGAGAAAACTATTGGGACTGTGTAGATTGATATAAAATTCCAGCCATGGTGTGAAAGCAGTGTGCATTGCAGGTGTGAGAATAAACACACGGCTTTCCTTTCAGATGAAGCAGCAGACAGCAACATGCTGTTCTCATGCAAAGGGGCCATGTTTGTTTTGTATCACTTCTTCACCACTGGTAAGTCCCAATTCAGTGTCACAACATCTCAGCTCACTGCAACCCAAGTGTGTCAGCGCAGTCCTGGCACCGTATGGCTCTGTTCAGCTTGGTATGTGGCTGCACATATCTTTTCCCTCTCCTTCCTGGCTGAATAAAGGGAGAAAACAGACTTCACTGAGTTTGCATCTCATGTTTGTAGGCTGGCAGGGTGGTCCAAGCCAGTCATCTGTTTTCCTGAAGAAGTGCTGTGGAATTGCTGAGAACTAAATGCAACTAGAGGGCTCCCGTGAACTGTGCACGGGTGACCATGGTGTAAAGGGTGGGGAAGTTTACAGAGCATGAATTAGAGTACACAAAATCCTAAGACTTTTTTGATACCACTATATAATTTTTGCAATTAAACAAAAACCCAAAAAGTTCTCCCCATCCTTCACTTCATCCAAGTCTGCCAATGAATATAGAAATTACTAACATTAGTTGATTCTTAATGTCATTTGCCTATATATTTGTCCTTTAATGTTGAACGTTGTTGTTTCTGTCTGTGGTCTAACAGCTCCCTGCCACCAAAGTCAGGAGTATCTCTTTTCCCTGTCTGTGCACTTAACCGTTTCTCCTAACTCTGGAACTTCCTGTGAGCCAAGACATTTTTCTGATCCAGCAAAAAGATAAGCTAGCAGTAGAAGATGGATAGATTACAGCTGTACTAATAGGTAGAATTATTTCAAAGCAGGAGCCACTGAACATCTAGGAGAGCAGAAAGAGTTTGTGGAACGACATAGCCGGGAATAGGGAAAGAAATAAGAAATGAAGGCAAGACCTCCTCTTCTCGGTATCAATAAGCCCTTAAATCAGGTCAGCTCCTTACAGCCCTCCATTTTGATCTTAGATATCAAAAATCTTATATCCTTTTCTCTCTTTTCTCTGTTTGTCTCATGAAAGCTATATCCTCTCAGTGCAGTGTTTGCCTCTCCTTCCATTTTCTTAAACCACAGAGCCACAGCTTTGCTACTGCCCCCTTAAACACTAGAGGTCAAGACAGGCACCCCAGTAGAGTCAACATAATTCCTTCTAGCAATATTTTTTTTCTTTTTGCATTCATAACCAGATGTCTGGAAAATTAAGAAGACAGAGCTGTATTTTATACCAGACAAAAATAATTGTTCCTTGTTCTGGTGGTCGGCTATGGGATTGCTAGTTGGAGAGTACATTTTTTAGGTTGGACCACAGGGCGAGTGTTTTGAATGCAAATGACCTGTGCTGCATCACTGAAGGAACAGGCTCGGTTTCCACAAATTCTCTGTCGAGTCCTTAAATTGCTCTGTACTTTTCTACCCTTGCCTTGTATGTTTTGCTAGTCCTGCGGTTTACAGGTCTTATCCCTACACACAGGAATGTGTAGTTTCCTAAATAAAATAATTCGTCAACTTTTTTTGCATTATGAAGTACCTGGTTTTACTGTTCTTTGTGTTTGTGCATATTCATACCACTACAAGAGTGTTCAGTGAGTGTTAACATAAAATATAGGTGAGTTTAAATACGCAATACCAAGACGAGCTGCAGAATACAATAGAAACAGCCAAAAATAGGCTGATGCTTCACTCCAGTGTAAATACTGAGAAATTATGAATTTGCTGCAAGACTATAGTAAAAGTTTTAGACTAATGTGGAATTTCTGTGTCTTTTTGATATTAAAATTGTAACATCTGTAAGTTTTATAGTTTAAACAGATGTCGTGCGTAAGAAATGAAATGAACTAAAATCAGATCTGTACTAATTTTGTAGTAAATATAGTGTAGCTTTTTACTCTTCAATACAATTTTACAGTTCATCAATAAGTATAATTTGATTGTGTGTATGTGTGTCTAATATGCATGATATTATATGTTAATAAGGTATTACCTTGCCAGTATAGTCCATGATGTTATACAGTCTGTATCCTCAACTTCAGCTTCGTTTTGTGGTGTATTTGGTTGTGCACCAGCACCCAGCTTAGCTAGGGATAGGGAATTAGCATATTCTTTCTTGGGGAATGCCCTTGAACATGCTTGAGTAGCTGTCTTGTGTGAGACGTGAGCAGCATCGCTTGAAGAAAGGGTGGAAGTTTGTTTCCAACACTATCCAGTGACCCTGGGTTGCTGTGCCTGCCCTAAAACCTCTGGGGAGCTCTTCAGGCTGTCAGGATGGGTGTTCAATGAGCCGCAAGTGGCAGAGACGGGCCGGTTTGTCACCTGTAAGTCAGCGCTAGGTCACTTCACAAAGAATTTTGGTAGAGCTTCAAACAGGGTCCATATGGGAAGCCAGGTAAGCATCTAATCTGACTTTTTGGGCTGAAGATATCACCAAGGAATGGAAATCAAACCTGAGGCCTTTCTGTTGGTTCTGTACAAAGGTGAGGGCAGAGTGTGTTTTGCTGGGGGAGACATGCAATGTAAATTGTCTAAATTGGGCCTTTTTTTTTCATAAATGTATTTATTTTCAGAACCTTATTTCAAATTTAAATAGGGATGTGACTGACAAGCTGACTGAATATTAAACACTACCAAAAATCGTCTTTGGTGTGACCAACCAAGAGAGACAGGCAACATGACTTTTTATTAATATCACATGCCAGGAAACATTGTGTCACTTGCTGTGATGAATGGAAAAAAATTTTGCTTTCTGGCACAAAGCTTAGAAATGGAAAAAATTGCAATCAATCAAATACAGCAACATTAGTGAAAGTTGGGTGAAAAATCTAGTAGAAACCTAGGAACATAACTGTGTAACTGTCTCCCATTATTGTTCATTCAGCTCATGCAATCCCATTGTGAGATTTAAGTTTTATTCTCATCACACTTTTAATCAAAACTTTATTGTGAGAAGAAGAATTCCATTGAAATGCCCATGAACTGTTGCTCGAGGGTTTTTTTTTTTCCCTGTGTTTTTTTCTATCATTTAAATTTGAGAATATCTGCATGTGGATACAATGTAGCATATTTCAATAGATTTAATTATGGTAGTCACGTTAGACATAGAAGGAAGTACAAAATTTTTCTTTGACCTTGGTAATAAATGATGATGTGCTATAAAGTTGTGAGAGACATAAGTCCGCATTAAAAATGCCATTTTACACCCAAGGTAAACCCCATCCAATGACAACAGATTTGGGTACAACGGAATTCAGGACACAAAACAAAAATATAATCATAGTATTTGTTTATATACTGACTTCTCAGTTGATTATGTCTTTCATTGCTGTGCAAGTTATTTGAAATACATTTCTCTGTATCTGTACATATACATGGTATCCTAAACAAGTTTGGCTCCATTAATTTTGTAGTAAATAATATCGCTTTGTATTTCCCACATAAGGAACTTCAGCTATATGTGCATATATACCTTTCTGTGTGTTAAATTGAATGGCCGTGGTTTTTGTATGTTACACTGTGTTGTATGATGTGTTTTCTGTATTTGTTCCTATTTAAAAATTGGCATCATACCTGGGATGGAAAGAATAGCTGATATTAGATGAAACTTGCAAACAAATAATGATATTTCATTTTTCTTTTATTTTTTCTTCTTACTTGGCTCTAATACAGTAACTATGTGCTGATCACAGATTTTACTTTTCTTAATGAAGAAAACATCCTTGCCATTATAATCTACTTTTGGTCAATAGCCTTGGACAGAAACCAAAGCGGTTGTCACTGTTGAAACTGCAACCACCATTTTGGCCTTTTTGTCTTGAAAATCAAGAGAACTAAATATCACTTCACTCTGTCCACAAAAAAGTAAGGACAAGAATAGTAAGAGCTGGGAAAACCAAAATTAAACTGATGAGAGAAAATGCATTAAGGCTCAAACTCACAAGGCATTTCTAAGTCCAGATTCAGTAGATTTTAATAGTTCTTAAATGCCTTTGTAGATATGGGTCATGATGCTCTAGGAGAAAAAAAAAAAAAAAGGAAGAAAAAAACATTTCTAGTAAAAGACTTTTTGACAATTGCCATGGAACACATGGTGGTCTCCATGACACCAGCAGAATCAAAAATTACCATCTTGGATTAATTGTTCTTTACTTTTTTTCCCCCCCCCCTCAGGGTGAATAGGGACAGTTTCTGATCTTACACTGGTTAAGTGTTATTGCATTGATTAGTGGTTTTAATTACTCCTTTGAAAGAATGCAATGTTACAGAAAGTCATTCACATACAGATGAAGTTCTGATTCTCCATCACACAAGATGTAATACATTGGGATAGATTTTGCTCTGAGTTATGTGTGTTAAATCAGGATTAGCTCTGTTGAAATAAATGTCATTTTGCAGTTTATGTCTTTTAGCGAAATTTCTGAGAATAGAATGTGTCCTGCATATTTTTAGGAGACTCTAGAAGCAGCATCTAACATTTACTCCCTTGTAAGCTCATTTGGTTAAATTAAGTGAAGAAACAGTTAGGGGTTTATTTCCTCTAAGTACCTACTTTCGTTGCTGTTAAGCTGTTTTTACAAGCACTGAGACCCAATAAATGTGCTTATTTACTGCTTGTATTGTACAGAATGATTTTCTTTTTTGTCCTATAGAATATTTCTCTCATTTGAAAGTTTATTTTTTTTAATTGTCTAGTCATTTTATTTGCCTTTTCATAATTGCTGAATAACTGGGAGAAGTCTCTCACTTAATTTCCTTTGTGATGTGCATCTCCTAACCTCTACCTCCAAATCAAAGTATTTCCATTGATTTCCATCACTGTTCATTCTGTTATGAAATATCAGGAATCCTTGCTTATGGGAAAAGCCTATATTAAAACAACAATTATTTTTTTTTCTTGTATTTATTCTTCCCTATCCACTTCCGTACAAATTCTCATTTACTTTGGTGATATACTGTTGTTTGCTTATAACTTTGGTTATAAGCTATATATGAAGTGGGTGTATCTGTACAGAAGTTTAGCACAGCATCCAGTGATTTTCACTACCTTACCAAATCAAGCTTTGAGCTGAGTCGATCTGGCCAAGTATAACACAGATCTGTCCATGAAAGTTTAGGGGGAACTTTGGCTCCTTGTTAGCATCATTAGTAAAAACAGATTCTATTACATATATTCTGAGACTTTATGAGTTATATACTGTGTAAAATAAATAAATATACATACATATATACATGTATAAGGTTTTATTTTATTTTTATATCTATGTTTATCATACCTATTTAAATATAAATTTATTTTTATATGTATTCATTTCCATTCAGTTAGAATTCCAGCCACAGTTTCATTTAGCCTTCTCAGAAGACCATATGTAGCTGAAATATTGTGAGGTACTAGACTCAATGATGTGAACACTGTGGCAACAAAAATTTGAGGTACTTTAGCCATGTATCACCAGTCTGCAGGGACCTCTGAATATTGCTGTATTTATTACTTTGTTGTCTGTCTCATTTTATCATCCCTCAGTGATCATATATAGTTTATTTTTTCACTTTAAAGACCATTAAGTCTGAAGCAAATCTATTTTGCATTTCGTAATACGCCATATTGTTTTATATTGAAAGATAAATTTGAAGAAAAGTATGGCAATAAAATGTATCCTTGAAATAATATTTAATCTTTTGATATGCTTACACTGTAATAAATAACACTGTTATTAAAGGTTAAGTATTGGAACAGAGAGGGAAATTGGAGGAAAACGGTAAATATTAAAGTAAAATATATTGTTCTTTGGCCTTTTTTATAAAGGGCTAGATGACACTGAACCCTGAAATGTCTTCCCTAATTTTGAAAGGCAACAGATGGAAGAGCTTTAAAATCTCTTTTGAAAGATCATTTGTTGGTTAAACTGAGACATAAGAGGTTTTTTGTTGCGGTTGGTTGGTTGGTTTGTTTGTTTGTCAATCAGAGGCAAGGAACTCAAAAAACATTTAGGCAAATTATAGAGAACCTGTCTGCTTACAGCTGGTACTATTTTATACTGAAGAACAACAACACAACTATTATTCCAAATATGACATCTGTCTAGTGAGATAATGAGAATCGATGGAATATAGGCTAAACTTTATCATCTCGATTCTTTTTCTCATATATGAAAATTTTTAGGGGAAAAAATAAGATGTGAGGTTCACGTGTAAAGTAAGGCAGTCCCACTCAGCAAAAACAAGGCAAGATATCAGCATTCTGTACATGATGTGGGAAAGACAAAAAATAAAAGTTTTTCTTGTGAAAATCTTGTTGGTGATAGAGGAGGAGGAGAAAAAATTAACATCAATATTAAAGTGCAGTTGGGTTGGATCAAAAGTCTTGATGATGCATCTGGGAGCAGAATAATGTAAATCGCTGCAGGTATAATTATGAAGGTAATTGCAGTGCAGTATAAGTAGTACCAAAAAAATGAAATTAAAAAATTGCAAAGCAAATAAAATCATGAGCAGCCAAAGGACAAAAAGTTTGTGATAAATGGTTCATTTAGACCTGCAGTGCTGTGTGGGCAAAATTGGATTGCAATCATAGCCATTTCAAAAATGAAAACACTAAGAGAAAAGGAAATTGGACAGAAATGGCATGGAAATTACAGCCTTTGATCCGTTTTTGAAGAACCGTTTATGAGACATCATCGTGAGTGGGCAGCAAATTCTTTCCAATCTCCTCTTAAAGCACTTGTGAAAGCTTGGAGACCATGAGACTGAAATAACCATTTTAGCATGGATTGTGGGAGCGTATCTCTCTCTGCTGACCCTTTTTGGCTTTTATAAGCAGCACAAAATTGCACTGAATTTTTAGTGCAGTAATATAGAATGTATATAATATATACAATTATGTAGAACATAGCTTAGCACAATGATATAGGAAGGAAACAATATTTTTCAGTAGTAGCACTAGCCTTTCATTAATTTTCTGCAAAAATCAGGAACTACGGGTGGGGATAGACTGCACGTTGTCTTTAGAGATGTGTTAGATCGAAGTGCAGATGGGTTTTGCAGCTTATGATTTTGAGGGCTCACTTAGCCTGGGCTAAGTCTCTGTCTAAACTTGGCACAAGTTATATTCCTGAGGAAGGCTGTGGCATTTTCTTCTTAATAATACATCATTTTGAACCTTCTGTGTGTTATCCTGCTGTCTTGAGGGAATTACAGTGTCACAACATGGAAGTTCAGCGTATATAAAGAAAAAAGAAGTGAATTCTTAAAATGAATAATGTACTGTAATTGCCACAGCATAGCCCAGCTCTGCATTAGCTAAAATTAGATTAAGCTCTGAGTCTATAAAACATAGGTGGTCATAGACTTGTTCAATCACTATTAAAATATCTGTAATTCTGTTGTGAAACATTAATGTATGGACGTATTTGGCAGTGCTCCTTATTCAATACCAGTAATAAAAACCAAAATACATTGGGTTAGCTGTCCCATTCTGTAAGGTCTGAGTAATTAGCTTTCAGGTAATTGGTCAGATTAGTAAGTGTACATAAAATGATTATTGTCGATGAGAAGAAATATGTTACATCCTGATTTGAAGGATCATGAATGCTGTCACATGAAAGAATAAGCACACTATTTTACATTTCAGTAAACAACAGCTGGATTCTTCCAAGAGTGCTGCTTAAATCAGATTCAAGCTGCCTGGAGCAAAATCCCTGTTTATTTTCTTATTTTATTTGACTTGACTGGGTTCTGTTTTCATTAACATTTTCTATCTGACCTTTTGAATTAGAGAACCTTTTTTGTCTGCAGGAAAAGTCAAGTTTTCTTTGAATTTCTGAAATTTGGGGTCTCTTCTTCTTTTTTTAACTTTCTGTAGCATTATGAAGGTGGAAAATACTCTCCATTGTATCCAAATAAAGATTGTAGGAAAAATTAATATAAAAATAGTAAAAGTGATTACTCATTTGTAGACTATTTGAGTTTTTATTTTGGATTATGGGATTCCTAAATGCAAGGTGGAGGCAGAGCTCTATTTTGCTGTTGCACTGCTGCTTTTATCATTATTAATTATTTATATGGTTTATGTATAGCTGCTGTTCACATCTTAGGCAAATAAAAAATGTCATCCATGCCCTGAAGTGTTTGCAATCTAAAATTGGACAAAAAAAGCAACAAAAGAGATAACAGATGATAGCAGTTGGCTCTAGGAGTGTGAGGTTTAGAGGAATATGTTGTTGTTTACCTGCTGTCCTCTTACCACTTTCAGTTTGAACTGCTTGCTTTTAACAGATTGCAGATGTGCTGAGGGTACACTTTCCCCCATCTTCCAGACAGTTAATGAAGATGCTAAGTAGGACTGGACCCAGTGTTGACCCCTGTGGTACAACCTTTAGTTACTTGCCTCCAGCTAGACTGTGTACCACTGATCAACACCTGATCGCCCGGCTGTTCCGCCTGTTTGCAACCACCTCACTGCCTGCTCATCTGGCTCATACTACTTCAGCTTCTTTATGAGGATCTTACAGGAGACAGTGTTGAAAGCCTTATCGAATCAAAGCTGAGAAGAGCCATTGCTCTCCTTTCATCTACAAAGTCAGGCATTTCATCATAGAAGGTTGTCAGGTTGGTTAAGCATGACTTCCCCATGCTGACTAGTCCCGATCACCTTCTTGTCCTTCACGTGCCTGAAGATGGTTTCTGAGATTACATGCTCCATCACTTTCCCAGGGATGGAGGTGAGGCTGACCAGCCTGTAGTTCCCTGGGCCCTCCTACCTGTTCTTCTTGAAGTCTGAAGTAACATTTTCTTTCCTCCATTCTTTGGACACTTCTCCCAGTTGCCACAATCATTCAAAGATTACCAAGAGTAGCCTTGAAATGGCAGCAGGCAGCTCCCTCAGCACTGGTGGGTGCATCCCATTAGGTACCATGGTCTTGGGTATGCCCGGTTTGCTTAAGTATTGCCTGACCTGGTCTTCTTCCACCAAGGGTACATCCTCCTTGCTCCAGATTTCCCCTTTGGTCTCCAGGGCCTGAGCTTCCTGAAGGCTGGTCTTGCCTAGTAGAGGCTGAGATGAAGAAGGTATTCAGTACCTGAACTTTCTCTGTGTCCTGTGTCACTAGTTCACATTCAGCAGTGGGTTCACATTTTCCCTAGTAATCTTTTTGTCACCTATGTGCTTATGGAAGCTTTTCTTAGAATCATAGAATCATTTCAGTTGGAAGAGACCCTCAGGATCATCAAGTCCAACCATAACCTAACTCTAGCACTGAACCATGTCCCTAAGAGGTGTTTAGATGAGGTTCTTAAACACCTCCAGGGATGGTGACTCCATCATTCTTGTTGTCTTTAACATCCCTTGCCAGGTTCAATTCCAGGTAGGCCATGGCTTTCCTAACTGCATCTCTGCATGCTCAGTCAGTATCTCCATATTTCTCCCAGGCTGCCTCTCTCTGTTTCCACCTTCTGCATGCTTAATTTTTTGTGTTTGAGTTTTACTGGGAGCTCCTTGTTTGTCCATGCAAGCCTCCTGGCATTTTTGCCTGTCTTCCCTCTCGCTGGGATGGAGCAGTTGCAGCTCTTGCAGAGAACAGTCCCAGCTCTCACAGCCTCTCCTCATATGACAAATGCTCCAGCCCCTTAATGATCTTTGGAGCTCTTCTATGGGCACGTTTCCAGTATGACCATGTCTCTCTCAAACTGGGGAAAACAAAAATGGACACGGAACTCCAGATGTGGTCTCACCAGTGCTTTTTCTCACAGATGGTCATAGCAAGGGTTTTAAGTAATGGATATGACAAGAGGAGATTGTGACTACTATGTGACTAGCACTTTTGTAAGGGCAAGAGGAGTGAAGTTTGCAAGAAAGAGGTAATTAAACAAAGCAGTCTAAAGAGTGAACAGAGGGAAGTCAGTGGGATAGAAAGCACAGCTAATTGGAAGCAGCAAAACAGAGCAGAAGGATGCGGTACTTATATTGGGAAGGTGAGTGGGAGGGTGAGGATAAGAGGAAGTAGCTAAAGCTTGAGAAAAAGTTAATTGAAGGCAATGGAGAACTTTTATGTTTATTTCAGCAAATTCTGGTTAAGGAACAGGTTATAGAAGTGGCAGGTTGTTAGAAATAAGACACACCCTGTCTAGACTTCAGATTACCCGAAGTTCAGCCATAACAAATGCTTCTTGGGGCTTTGAAACTGATTTTTTGGTTGGTGACTGGTGATTGCTTTGGTACCTCAGTGGGATGTGCTTGGAACAGGGACTGAGTATAATGACAGCTGTTTCAGAAGGACGTTCTAATTTGCCAAGGTGGTTCTTTTAGTGGAAAAAAACCTCTGCCTGGATGAAGTATTATAGATTACACGGATGTTCCAAAGAGTGAGTATATTAGTATATCTCTTCAGAAAATAGAAAAGCTGCACAAAATGAAAACAGGGCCAAAGGGATATTTTAAATTGCTGAGTCCTCACAGGGAAGATAAAAGCCAAGCTGTGATTTACAGCTTAAATTATATACATTTTTATACTGAGACACTGAACTGTTGAGAAACTTAAATGGTCCTAATAAGGCCAGCAACAGATTTGAGCAGGTTTATTGTGTAACAACAGCATCACGTATTTTGTATATCTGTGACCCCTAAACTCTGGTAGAACCACCCTTTATCCTTACTTTCTGGGGGATTGTTGGTTTGTTTTTCTTTTTAAGTATTTCTGTATCCTTTTTGGTTACTGTTTTATAACTAGCTTAAGTGCTTAATGTGCAAAACACATGACAGCTATTTAGTTCTGCTGCTCTAAACTCCTTCAACCCTAAATCTCCAAGAGTTGTTTAGATGCCCTGTTGAAATCTCCTTTTTAGGAGTATTGTTGCTATGGTCGTCTCCACGTAGGAAATGACTAACTTAATAAAATGTCCAAGGCTAGCATGTCTGTATCTGGTCTGGGATAAATACCTATTTTGTTTAATTTATAGAATCCGCTGTCATCTGCATAATCTTTGGTTTCCAAATCATGAAAAGCGTAGTCAACATTTAAAAAAAAAAAAGTTTCTCAAAGTTCTCAGTTTCCGAATGCCACATGTTCTAGTATATGTAAGAGTTTTGTGTAAAGTGTCTGAACAATTGGCAAGTCAGGTCCCCTGTAAACTGAAGAAGAGAGAAGGGAATTAATTCAAAAGGCTAGGAACAAAATAAATACTTGCCAATAGTCCCTTGGCTTCCTTTCCTTCAAATCGAGAGAGTTGTTATACCATTTCCACTAAACCATAATTACAATCCTATAAGTACAGACATCCACCGTATCTCCAGTGTAAAATACTTTATTCTAGAACACAAGTATATTAGCCGTAATAGGTATTAACAAATCTGTCTTCTGATAGCAAGTAATAGGTAAGTGGAAGAGGATTCTGAGATGACAGATTGATAACTAAGGCAATACTGTTCAACCAAGGATTTCATATACTTGCATAGGATTATGTGGCAGTAGGGAATGAGGTAGATTTCTTAGCCGTTTCTCAGTTTCTCATATCTGAGGCTAGGAAACATTAGGAAAACATTACAGCTTTTGAATACAAAATGGAGAGTTGCTTTAGAGGTAGTCAAAAACTCACTGTATTTTATTTGTTTTGTTTTGGAGAGGTGATGGAAGTGATGGAAGACTGGGGTCAAATCCTTTTTTCCCATTCTTATTGTTTTCTGTTAAGAGTTCTTATCTTCTTTTCAGACTTCAAGAAGAAAATATGAAAAATAGCTTTTATTACCATTCTGTGATATTTTGTAAGGATGGTGGAGGAATAGCTCATAAAAAGATATTTCTCAAGTTTTAACATACTGACTTTTTCATTACCATAGCAGGTGGTCATTTTCATATAAATGAAACTTGTATATAGCAACCCACCTTTTCACATGGATTCAATTACAGTGAATGCTTCCAAAAGCCAAATGCATGGAAAAAACCCTTCCTTTTCATTCTCTCTCTAACCGAATAAAAAGAATCTTTAAATCTTTTTATTTTTTTTTTTAAATATACTGGTCATAGTGTAAATGCAATCATATATAAAAAAATACTAAACTGCTTTTTATACTTTTGATATACTTTTTATACTTTTAATACTTTTTATACTTTATACTTTTTCTTCTTTCCGGTTTTCTTCCTTATAGTTGATACTAAAGCTATATGTAGAGAAATTTAAGCCAAAGTGAAATTTACTTCTGTTTATATATTTGTAAAATAGCTTTCATGTTTCTCACAGACTCATATTGACCTGTGTTGTGCTTTCCCCCCTTCCTCACTTTAATGTTGTCATAAAACTCACCCTCTTTTTGAGGGGCAAGGATTGTTTCCCAGGCTGCTGTCTTCTAAAAAAAAATCACAGTGCAATGCATGTCACCTCGTAAAGTTTCTAAGAGTTGGATTCATCTTACCTAATTTTAGGTCTTCCTATTCTGCTGTTAGCTCAGACTTAGTATGAAAAGTCAAGTGAGACAAATCCCACTCTTGACGTCCCCAGTGCCCTAAGAGGTCCAGTTAAAATACTAATCTATCTAAGGATTATTGAAATTACACAAAGAAGAGGCAACACACAGTACTGATTACTAATGATGTCAGTATCATGTGTTTGAAATGTATTACAAAAGTTCATAGTATTTTATGGGGTCAAAAAAAAGCTTAAATATAATATTTCCAAGGAAAATTAAATACATCTTGGAAAATCACTGTAAGGTGCCTAGGCAACATTTTAAATAACAATTCTTAATCACAGCTTAGGGGACAAGAAGTACACTTTATCTCAGAAGTACAGCTTTTAGCCTGCACGACACTAACACCAACAATAAAAATAAATCCCACTTCCAGTGGGATTCCCTAGCCTGAACAGCATTTAAAGAAATTATTCCCCCAGATGAATTTCCAAAGACTGTACTGGTCTAGACAAGTGGAAGCAGTGTCCTGGTGCATTGCTATAGCTGCTATCTTCAACTCATTAGGTTCTGCTGTAGTAAAACAGATAAAATAAAATGAAGAGTTTGCACAAAATTGATCAATATAACTGGGGGTCCTTACAACTCTTCAAATCTGTCTTTGTGTCCATCAGCGTATCGGCAGACAAAGGTGGAAATTTAAATCCTTGGCATTTCAGATCGTTTTAATCATGGCTGATGCAGACTTCCTCTGTAAATATCTGTGCTGTTGTATCTATTATGGTGAAGAAGGATTCTAAATAAGTATGTGTCTGTTGTACTTCGGCAGAGGTGATTCTCAAGATGGCCAATATATGTAGTAATTAGATTTCAGTTTCCTTGTCAAAAGCACTGTGATTTAAATTGCTATGCTAAAAACTACCAAATTCTACCCTAAGCACACTTGCAAGGGTGCGAATATTGGCATGCACAAATAAAGAGTTCATGATGGCTTAGTGATTATTTTGACATGCAGTTTGTATATTTTTTAAATTACTGTTACTAAGCTCAACTGCTGATGGAAAATATGTATGCATTAATTAGCACAAGGACCGATAAGCATATTAAATCAGGCACATTATTTTTTGCATATAAATTATGATATTATGGAAGAAAGGTTGTTGGGATGGACATAAAAGTGCTAATAGTGATTTGTAAAGCAATTTTTATAATGAAAAGATATTGCAGTTGTTGATAAAAGGGAGTCTCAGAAGAAGGCATTTAGTTTTTAAGAACTAAAGAACTTTTCTTTCACAGAATCACAGAATGGTTGGGGTTGGAAGGGACCTCTGATGATCATCCAGTCAAACCCACCTGCTAAAGTAGGTTCACCCAGAGCAGATCCCAGAGGAAGGTGTCCAGGCAGGTCCTGAATGTCTCCAGAGAAGGAGACTCCACAACTTCTCTGGGCAGCCTGTTCCAGGGCTCTGTCACCCTCAAGGTAAAGAAGTTTCTCTTCGTATTCAGATGGAACCTCCTGTGCTTCAGTCTGCGACTATTGCCCCTTGTCCTATTGTTGGGCACCACTGAAAGGAGTCTGGTCCCATCCTCTTGACATTTACCCTTGAGATATTTATAAATATTGATGAGATCCCCTCTCAGCCTTCTCTTGTCCAGGCTGAACAGACCCAGCTCTCTCAGTCTCTCCTCATAAGAAAGATGCTCCAGGCCTCTAATCATCTTCATAGCCCACCGCTGGACTCCCTTCAGTAATTCCTTGTCTTTCTTAAACTGGGGAGCCCAGAACTTGACGCAGTACTCCAGATGCGGCCTCACTTGGGCAGAGTAGAAGGGGAGGAGAACCTCCGTTGACCTGATGGTCACACTCTTCTTACTGCACCCCAGAATACCATTGGCCTTCTTGGCTACAAAGACACATTGTTGACGCATGGTCAACCTGTTGTTGACCAGAACTCCCATGTCATTCTCTGCAGTGCTGCTTTCCAGCAGGTCACCCCCTCACCTGTACTGGTGTCTGGGGTTATTCTTCCCCAGGTGCAGGACCCTACACTTGCCCTTGTTGAACTTCATTAGGTTCTTCTCTGCCCAGTCCTCCAGCTTGTCCAGGTCTTGCTGAATGGCAGCGCAGCCTTCTGGTGTGTCGGCCCTTCCACCCAGTTTGGTATCATCAGGAAACTTGCTGAGGCTGCACTCAGTCTCTTCATCCAGGTCATTGATGAGCAGGTTGAACAGGACTGGACCTGATACTGACCTCTGGGTAACCCTGCTAACTACAGGCCTCCAACCAGACTCTACACCATTGATTGAACCTTCTGTGCTGTGCCATCCAGACAGTTCAGGATCCATCTCACCACGCATTCATCCAGCCCGCACTTTTCTCACCCTATACTATCCTCACGCTATAACACTCCCCTTTTTTGCAGCTACTCTCTTTGTACTATTATAAGCACAAGAGATTGCATCTGAGTCCTTGACACTGGCTTTAAATAAATATTCTGCATTTTCATTGCAAATGTTTTTGGTGTACAGATTTCTTATCTTCAGAGGATGAATGAGTTTGTTTCAGTGTCTGTGATAGGGAGGACTGATATTATTCTATTTTGCAGTTTCTCACTACAAACAGAACATGTAAATCTATTGTGCTTTCCAGTTAAATAACCCATAGACTGGTACTTGAAGTACAGAGATAACCGTAAATTTCTTATTCTTCTCATAAAGATTTACTGAAAACTAAGCCATCAGCAGTTTTTAATATTACATTAACATAGTTTCACATAATTCTTAACTAACATCTTTCAAACCTTTCTATAGAAGTGTAAAACAACATTGACTGGTCACTGAAGGGCACTATCAGTGATTTATATGAAGGGTTTTATGAGTGGACATGGTTATATTAAAACTAATAGCCAATTATGTCTATTTTTTATTGTTTATATGTATATGCAATTTTCAAGTCAAACCACAGCTAGAGCATTTTACAAGTAGCATGTTACTGTTTACTTTATGGAAATTATGTCTGTGTAAGAACTGCTGGCTCATGCTCTCTATACTCATCACATGCTACTTAAACAAAGATGACTTTTCTGAGTCGTTAAAGCTAAGCACACAGATGCTACCCAAATAAGAAACCTCCTTTGAAGTAATGATGAGAACCCAAAGCATCCATTTGTCTCAGAGCTGCCTGTGTGCAGCAACTCTGAATATTCCTTAAGTCCTTGTTCTTTGGCAGTCAATTTGAAAATTAAGCCATTTTTATAATACCAGTTTACCCTTGTGTTTCATAACCACATCTCCTCAGTAAACATAGTGAAATCACAAACTGTTAAATCAGTTCAGCTGAGACATGGAAGACTGTAGTCTAGAAACTCCACATCGGAGGATCACCTCCATATTTCTTCCTGATAGAAGGGTTATATTAAAGAGAAATATTAATTCCCCAGAAAAGCAATCGTAAATATTAGCTATTTTATATTTTCTAATTTGTTTTTATTTTAAACTCCATTTCAATAAGCAAAATAAACTGATTGAAATACATATTTGTTTTAAAAGAATCTGAACAACGAGCATTTATAATTGCCATAAGTTTTCAGAAATTATAACATTTTAGTATTTTTGTTTTCTTTTTGATTCATCGTGCCTATTTTCATTTCCTATTGCCTGTGTTTTTTAAAAAACTGTAAATAATTTAGAGATGTCCTAGATTTAGAAAATGATGTTTTAAAAATCTATGATTTAAAGTGTGCCTGGAAAAGGCACTTTATTATCCACAAAAATTGTCTTCTTGCTTTCATCTTAAAATATGATTTGGGCAATGGTAGACCATTAGTCTGACCTCAGTAATATACAAGGATTTAGAAGACATTTTAAGAAAACAGTAATTAAGGGCATGGAGGTAATGGAAGCCCACTTGGAATCACCAAATATAGAACATAGTAGACTAAATTGACCATTTTCTTTGATGATACAGATGTTTTTTTCTTGAGAAAGGAAGCTCAGTGAATTTTATCTATATGGACTTGCTAGTATTTGATACAGAAACGCATTTTAAAAGAGGTCTTAGTTACGTTGTAAAAGTGATTAACAAACTGTCAGAAGGGGTAGCCATGATGATGGCCTATATTTAAAGTTATTGGATAGGAAGGAGGTTATTGTCACGATTCTTAAAGGAACAATTATCTTGAATCAATGTTATTCATTTAACAGCTAGCCCCAGAAAGTCAGAAAACTAAAGAAATTTGCTTCTGATACATGTTGTAAAGTATTAGCAACTTGTAGAAGGAATTATATCTTTTTGCAAAAAGGGTCAAGATTGAAGATAGAATCATTGGAAATAGATAGTATGTATATGTAAAAAATGAGAAGTAATCGGTGATTTAAAAAAAAAAAATTAAAAAAAGGAAATAAAAATTTTACTCTATCTAGGCTCTCATTCCTTGAAAACAACAAAGAAGAAAACAAAATATCAGTTCACAGGCGACTAGAGAATCCATCGTGGAAAACTGAAGGATTTCTAAGAGTTATCAAGCAAGATGTTCAGGAAAAATTGACGTGTTAATTTAGAAAGACACAGGTGAAATTCCACTTGGAATGCTATATAATGCATCATGCTTCCACGAAGATAAATCCATATTAGAGCAGGTGAAAAGAAGGATTATTAAAATGATCAGAGGAATGAGGAAACTCATTGCATAAGCAAAATCAGTTAATGGTCAGATATCTGTCACAGTTGTCTTAAGATCCAGGGGTTGGACAGGGACCCTGGAGGTCAGCACAGGCTGGCAAATGGAAAACATAAATTTCATGTAGTATTTGAATGCCTGTGCTATGTTTTCCACATTCCTTAGTATTCCATGTAAGAAATTATGCTACCACCTTTGACAAAATCTTACCTTCGTGCCAATTTTTTCGTAAAGCCTACATTAAACTTTGTGCGTGTGTGTCATTAAGCAGTATGTTCATGGTCTGTCATTTTAGTAGCTCACAACAGTGAACAGATATCTTCACATTGTGATGAACCAAGATATTCAGTATCTACTAAAACATGCTTAGGAAGTAAATCCTTTAGTGACCCATCACATTTCATGTGAGTTCACTGTGATAGATCATTTCTGTGACAGAACTGAATCCGAAGTTCAAGGCTAGCGTTTTACCTGCTGGATGATTTGTTTTCTGATTGCATTTGTGTAGCTTCATTAGTGAAAAAACAGCAGTAGAAAATCCTTGGGAGTTCAGTCTTCTCCTTTCGAAGTGTTATATTGCCTAACAACATTATTTCAACATTTTTGTAAGGAGCTGCTCAGTACAGCACTCAGCCAAGTGATAAAGGGAAAAGCTGCATTAAGACTTTTCAGAAAAATACTCTCTCTACTAAATAATAACAATTTCTAAATAATATTAGGCTATTCTTCTATTTGGGGCCAGATTATGGAGTAAGACGTAGTCCAGTAATTTATTTATTTAGATATTTACACTGAGCTGGGCCTCCAGCGTGTTATTTGTTGTTCAGGATTGCTCCAGGACTACAGACTCTGTGTGAATCACATTAGGCAGCTCTGGAAATGCCAAATGTGAGTCAATATTTGTGGTGTTTATCTGTGCAACTCAAGCCTAGTCTTCTTCCAGCATGGCAAATACTTCTGAAAAAAAAGATTGAAATTCAGCTGGCATAAAATGTTATATCAGATTGAACCACGCAGGCCAGGCCTTGCTGGGGAGATGCAGCTGGCTGAAGGACAAGGAAACCCAGAAAAATAAATAATTTCACACAGATAATTGACCTTATTGCCTGGCTTCTGAGTCGGAAAGTGCTTGTGATTTCTAAAATGCTTTCCCGCATCTGGTAATTTGAGTTTGTTTTACAAATCTTAGAAAGTGGTATTAGCTAGGGAGCTTTCCCAGTGTTAAATGCGTAGAGCCAGGCCTACAAAGTCATATAGAATAGTCTAGTAATGTTTATGTGCACATGATATGAAACATTCAGGGTATTCAGACATGAACTGAATTTTGAGCAGATGTTTAAGTCATTGAAAATTACAAATTTGGAAATGACTGCCATTAAACAAAAACTTTCATCTATTATAATGACTGTCATTTCATGTTTGAAGAGTTGCTGGGGGGCTTTTTCTGTTTTGAAAAGGCTCAGGATACTTGTTTTATCTAATCATCTCTTCTCTTGTCCTAATGTGTGTGGAGGTTTTATTGTCATTGCACAGTTCAGGGAATGAAGTATATATGGATGATTATCTATCTAGAAATGCATTGGTATCTGAGATGGCTTGATATTTTCCTGCTTGCCTTGAAATTTCATTCCTTTCAATTTTCCTTCAAAAATATCAAACACAAGTTTCAACCCTGGAAAACGTTTCTAGAACAATCACTGTTGTGAGTCTTCCTAAATTCTTAATTTCCCTTCAGAACTGGGTCTCTTGATTTGTTCTTTCTGCCTTGTGAGTTCCCAGGCAAAGTTATTTTATTGAGCTTTCAGTGTCATTGAATTTAAGAACAGCAGCACAGGCCTTCTGCCAAGTCAGTGTTTTGGGACTGAAATTGTCATTGTTTTTCTTTGCTGTTGGAAAAAAAAATGATGTTCAAACTTGAAGCCAAAGTCCTTTTTTGTAGAATAAATAATTATCCTGACATAATTTGCCATTTGTACATGTGGCATAGTTTTTGTGACAACAGAGCAAGGCGGGTTACAGTTCTAAGGAATTCTGGTTCTGTTTTCTCAGTTTATTTCAGAAATAATTTCTCCTTGTCTTTAACTGAGAATTCCTTGTGGGGTACAAGGTTTGTATGTTGTGAACTCGCTAGTCTGATGCCATATTTAGGCTGGCAAGAAGCCTTACATTTCCAGTGTTGGATGTTTTAATGCCTGGAGTCAAAGTCTTTTACCCTTGATGAACGGGTATCCTGGATTTCTGTATATATAAGGGCTTTTTATCCTCATTTTTCTCCATGTTGTGTTGTTATCTGGAGGACTGACTGTGGCAAAAGCAGCATCACACCCTTGTGTTCTAGCTAGCTGTCTGTAGATTAATGTCTCATTTAAACATTAAACCCATGTTTACCTCCAAGTTATGAAGATGTCGCACTGCACTGCTAGTCATTATAGAAAACTGAAACATGAGAGATGCTGAAATGTGAAGTAGAGGAAATGTGCGTACTAGGAGAGTGCATGAAGCATCATTTTAAGATTTGTTTCTTTCACTGTGCTGCTGATTTTGCTTATTTGTTTTTATGTTCTGACTTTATCTTTGAGTATAACATTTTTGGTTTATATTGGCACTTAGAGAGCTATGGATGGCAGGGTATTTGCAATATTTTGATGTAAAGATACTAGAATGGGAAATTTGGGAATAAGATTTTCCATAATGCTGTATACAAGCCTGATAAAGTCCTTTAATTTTTCTGTGCTTCAGCTACCCACTTAGAAAACCAAGATAATATCTCCCCACTGCCAGCCATACTATTCTTCCACTCCCCCTACAGCAAGAGAATACTCTGAATAGTTAGGTAAGGAACACAAGACGTTTATATTTAGAAGGTTGGAAGAGGGTAAGCCCACTACTCTAGAGGTTTAACAAAAGGGGACATTTGTTGTTTGTTTATAGCTCATTCATTGCAGTTACATTCCATGCCCATTTGATAAAAAACTCTCGCTTGTTTTGGCTTGGCACTTGGGTGAATACATCACAGTACAAAATAATGAGAGCAAATTTAGATGAGTCTCTGTTTATGCATAGCTGGGCTAAAGGTACTGAGGCAGTCACTTCTTGATTTGCCTGAGCATATAGCCAGTTGACTAGATAAGGATTTGCCAGTCATATGTATCAATAATCAGATTTGGCAAGTAAGATAAAAATATAGAGCTGTACATAAAACTACTTTTGCTGTAAAATGGAAAACATATAATGTGCATGTTCAGTGTGGATTAAACATATATGTTTGCTCTAGTTTTGATATACAACCAAAGTAAACACCTGAGATTTCAAGAGGAAACACTGACCGCAAATAAGAAATACCTGTTGTGAGTTGTTGCCTTGAAAATACAAGTGAGAATAATCAAGGAAGCCATGTAAGAAAAACAAGTATCAAAGAGAAAAGTCAAGAAGTGTGCTTGAAAATATTGTTTTCAGTGTGTCCGTAAAACAGTGAAAGCCAGTTACATCATCTACCCATTTTCCCTTCCTTGTGCCCTCCAAAAAACTAACCCCTTCCCACAAAATACAAGCATCTTTTCAGCTCTACAGCTAGAACCTGAAGTCTGAAAATAGTCAGCAGCAGCGCATGCACAGGTTTGAGAGGACCGAGGAAAGAACAGAGATTTCCAGACCGCGAAATAGCCGCAGCCCCAACTGGGTGGTCGGGGTGTACGTGGGGTGTGGGAACCCCACTAACACGTCTTTCGGCTTCTCTCACCTCCCCACTGCAGGCTCTAATGGCTGGCTGTGGGAGCAGGGAGTGGAAATGTTTCAAACTTTGCCGAAAAGGACTTTGAAGTTTGTCAAATTCATCTCTGTCTGGAAGGGGGGAAAAAAAAAAAAAAAAATCTGCTTGATTTATTTTTACATGAGGAGAGAATTGCTTCCTGCTCAGCACTAGGCAATTTCAGATTGTGGGTCTCAAACACGTACAAACACACTTTCATGGTGTTTAACTGCAGGGTTTGGGTTGGAACCACTTCAGAGGAATATTTGAACATTCCCATTGGATATTTGAATAATACAGGATTAAGATTTTGTCTATGGTATATATACGTGTGTATTTTTACAGCCTAAGTTTTATCATAAAGATAACGGAAAAGCATCCTTTTTAAGAACTGCTAGATGTAAAAAAATCTGCAAAGTATAAATCATGCCGTTCAATTTACATCTATTTCCGACATCTAATGTGCTCCTCTCTTCATTAATAGAAGCTGCTGGGAGGAGTCAGGTAGAACAGAGGGGTGAAAAGGAGGTTTGAGCTGTGTCAGTTGTCTTTCCCCTCCTGGCTTTGAACAGTTTTGCTGTCCTCGCTGCCCCCGTGCCACCCCCCTGTAATCCTGAGCAATGCCTACGGCAAAAGGATTTGCCGTCTGAACACCAACGCCTGTGCCAGCCTACCTACTTCTTACACCAATGTCTGAAGATGCGTACCTACTGTTGGATCTGTTCCTTATTGTCTAATTATATTGTCCGGTGAAACAACTAAAATATGGCAAGATTAATTAACAAACTAAAACAAAGTCTTTTTCTTTTCTTTTTTTTTTTTTCCTCAGCCTGCTGGGAACATACACACAGCCACAGGCTGTAGCTGACCCACTTCTTGATAAATCGCACAGCAAAAATGACACTGAGGCAGCTAATGCCATCTACTGACTGAAATAACACTACCACCGGGATAGTCAGCCTCAAAAGAAGCTTTGCAGGGCTGGTAGCGTTAAGAATAATCAGTACATTATGTACACCTCTTTGATTAAATATAAGCCGAGCTCAAGAAGTTAAACCAGATGCTTCGGAAATTAGGTTTCATTTGTCTGAAGCTTGTTCTGCAGTAACGAAGCTAAATTAGTCCATTGTTAGAAAAGCCTTTCAGTAACCTGATTTTCAAACTTGCTGAGTACCTTCTCTCCCCTTGTCTTCAGTCAAATTTGTGTCTTCTCAGAATCTGTGAATATCCGTGCTGATACTGGTTTGCTAAAGATACTTTATATGCTGGAACTCATTCAAAACAGGAAAAAAATTTGCCCTTTCTCATCCCCATTCATTGTTGCAATGAGTTATACCCAAATGTGTTATAAAGCTGATTGTTTTCACTTCAGGGGTGAGACCAAGGCTTTTTATTTTTGATACCTCAATATGAAGACATAATCAGCGTTAGGTATGTCTCTGCTTCATAATATCTGCAAATAATCACTTAATTTAAAATATCTTTTCCTGTGTTTATATTAACAAATATATTCCTTCGATGCAGTATGCAGACAAATTTGCATTTGAAGTAAGAGCCACATTTCCTGCTAAAAATCATTCACTGAGCAAGGTGGATTGCATATAAGATATCAGCATTCTCCAGGTTAATAACAGAGAACATTCTCTCTAATAATGAATAATCACCTCTACACTGTAAAGCAAATCAGTGTGCTCAGCTCTTTTCTTAGACAATTAAATTATAAATCAAAGTCTCATTAAAGCAGACGAGGTACTTCAGTATGTTTTTAAGTGGGGTGGTGTCACCTTAACTGGTGTCACTTTTCTGCAAGCTGAAATGTTAACACTTTTGAGACAAAATCCTACTGGTTGTTCAGAGCTTGATAACTTCATAGAAACAGATGCTGCCTCTAGTCAAAGTGTATCTGCACTAGCTGCCTTTCACCCAGCAAAATCCTGGCTGGATTAAATCACTGGATTACTCCTTATTTAGCATTCTCTGGCCTTTTTAGTACACCAAATATCCAAAGCTGACTTCTGGGACAGCAATGACTTTGCAGGAACTTGTGCATCCCCACAATAGACCTACCTCCTCTGGACTGCTGCTTCACTCTATAGCTTTAATACAGAGGCAGTTTAAAATTCTATAGAACTCTTCAGAGTTTATCCACTTTTCCACTTTTTCAGGTGAAAAGCACCTTTGGTCATTTTGAGGAAACAAGGTCTTTAGCTGAAAAGGAACACGATGAAGGTGGCATCATAATGTAATGGGATATATACTAGTATGCAGGATCCAATATTTATAGTTAGTGTTGTTCAGGTGATCTGGATATTACAGTTCAAAGAATAAATGCAATTAACAGAATTCATTCACAATTTCCACATTCACACAATTTTACCTTTCTGTGCCAGAATCCTTTTCATTTCACTGTATTAAAACTATATGACATTCTACCAAGTAGTCTTCATTCCTGACGTTAAGTAGCATTTGCCAAGCTACCTACTACAACAAATTAGAATAATTTTTAGTGTGGCCCAAATCCTTCCATGGCCTAATTAATTACTCTTTAAAATTTATTCTGCCTGATAACTATCATAAATGATCCAAGCTTGAGGTTATTATATGATCTTTAACATTTTTTGAAGATATCTTCCACTACTTCTATGTGATTTTTTCCCTTAAGTCTGTTGTATAGTACATATTTAAAGACTCATAGAATGTCTTTACAGTTCGCAATTTTAATACAGATTTTTTAATTCTGTTTGTTTTTACTTACAGTGTCACTGTGGATGAGAGCAAGTCAAAAATAGATTCAAATTTGTATTAAAAAATTCTGTACTCATTGTTAAGATGTTTTTCACCCCTCAAGATTTGACTGCTGATTACTCTTAAAATGTAAAATACATGACACGGACAGTATATCTCAGCAATAGGCATGTTGAATAGCAGAATAATAGAGTCATTTCCACTTTTCTTTTAATAGGTTTCAATCTGCCTCTGTTTCAGGGACATAGGTTTTCTTTTCAAAATGTCGTGGATTGTACTGTTTTGCAAGTGTTTACAAAATACCAACTCATATAGTCTTGGGTTGAGCTTCACTTTGTATGAGCAGTCAGCTTCTGTTGATCTTGGATTAAGATCTCCAGGGCCTGTGAATAAAGAAGTTTTACCTAAGGCTGGCTAGAACAATTATAGAAGTGATAAACTATTTTTTTTCTGTATAATTTTTAAATCATTCAACTAGCCATGTAATTTATTATTACGTGGTATTTATGGTGGTTCTGAAACTGTATTTATAGTCTTTAGGAGGGGATTTCTTGTTTTCAGTTATAGGAGGACACTTTTATTTTGAAGCCTGGCAAAGAAATATGTCTATCTACATATACAAATCATAATTAGATATACTTTTACCAGTAGACAGTACTATACAGAGTTTTCCTAAGCAGAATGCATTTTTGAGACAAATATAGAATGTTTTTGTTGCATCTATGTTGATTTAAAGTGTTGTCTAGTGTTTGTCGTGTTTAACATGGCATTTAGGGTTTCCAGCACTGATGAGATTTGTTCCGCATCCTTTTAGTAGTTAACACAATAGTATGGGGATAGGGGGAGAGGTTTTTTTGTTGAACTGGTTATATTGTTGTTTTCTTTGTTTTATAAAGTCATTTAGATTCTCTAGACAAGTTATTTATATTCAGAACATTTTCTAGTACTCACAGAGGACACACAGGACAAATATTGAAGGTCTCATGGCAACAATATATGCGATGGACAACTCACTGTTGTTTGCTGTATCTAGGAATTTTTAAACAGCTCCATTACAAACTGTGCAGCATGTACAAGCATTGGTATTTTATTAGCTGTTATAAACTGGGGTACTAGTTTCAGAAAAATCTGCTTAACATTGTGTGATAATGGCTGACCGTGAAGGATGAACATTATGTAAGGAGCCTTCATAAAGAAGTTGTATTTATAAATAGAATATGAAAGCCCATTTTAAATTGCTTCATAAACTTTGATGGCTTTAAACAAACCTTTGTGCCAAACAAGCCATTCTTCTTGTTTTCTAGAGGCATGGATTAGAGCAGGATAACTCAACGTGTAGGAGGCACAGATTAGAAGCAGATCACAAGGGTCATACCAGCTAATGGGCGGAATCCCACAAAAATCCCTGTGACGGAGCAGAAGCCTTGAATGAGGGCAAAAAACCAACACATCCCCCACAGCTGTCCTACTCTCTCTACCTAACCTGCTTGTATATGGGGTCTGTTTCTGCCAGCTTTCATCCATATAAACCAGGGGTGTCAAAATCATTTTCACCAGCAGTCACATCAGCCTTGCGTATGCCTTCAAAGGGCCGAATGTAATCTTAGGACTATTTATGCAGCCCTAAAATTACATTTATACAGTCTTAAAATTACATTCAGCTGTGCATTACTGTGAGAGGCTGAGATGATGGGTTTGTTTAGAGCCCATGAGCTGGAGCTATGGCAGACTGAGGTGAGAACCCAGGAGATCACTGTGGACCTGAGTGCCTTGCCCTCGGTGTCACCCCATTGTCCTGCTGAATCCTATGTCCTTGCCGGCTGCCTCCTGCCATTTCTCTACTGGGAGGAAACAACTGAGTGTTATCCTTGTTTGTCTTAATAATCAATACTGCTCCCTAAGTTTTAAGGTGCCCAGTCCAAAGGTTCTTACCTCTGCCAGAAGATGCCAAAAAGTAAAAATAAATTATGGTTTCTCTTCCGCCTTCTTTCCCTATTTAAATATGTAGTCTGGTATCTTCAACAGTATTGTGCAATAGGAGGATCAAAACAAGACTTCACACTTTTTTAATTGGAAGATGTGTAGAATGTATTCTAAGGATGGTGATTAAAATACACAGCCTACATGAGACAGCCTCAGTGCTGGGTATTTTTTTATTTATTCATTCCTTGCACTTTTGACTTTCCTTCTTGTGACCTTTCTTAGGACCTGTGAGTCATTCTTTTGTTGCATGCTTTTCCCTCTCTTCCATATTTCACCTTTTTTCTCTGTTCTTTCACTGTGTTCTTCTCCTTTTGTTTTTCTGTTCTCTCTCCTGAATTGCACCCAACAATCACACCTCTCTGTCTGTCGCCTCCTTCCATTACTATTTTACTACCTCTAGCACTTTTAAAGTGATTTATCATTTGTTTTTGTCCCTTTCAGGATTTCCTTTTCCTTCCCATCCTAGGCGTTTTTAGGTTAGAGTTTTCCCTGCAGATTTGTCCCCTCCCCATCAGCAGTAGTACTGAGTTCTTCCCTCTGCAGTAGGAAGGACGGGAGGAACTTTAGCAGATGCTTATTCTGTCCTGAGGTAGCATCACCTGTAAAGAGGAGAAGGAAACCTGCATCTGAATTCAGCCCAGACTTTTCTTTCTGCTGTTGGCACTGCTGGTGTCAGGGGAAGGAGCTGACTTAAGAAGACTCAAGTGCCAGTCTGAACCATCAATTACGGTCAAAGAGGAACACAGCACTAGTCCTTTTAAATGCTCGCTGAGTTTAAATGTTAATATTGAGCTTTGTGAGATATGGGGTTGGGGGATTTATAGCCTCACAGGTTTTTGATTCCATGCCCATTACTATTTAATTAGTTATTTCTCTTACAAGAAGTTGAGTTCTGCTTTTGCTTTTTCTAGCGTTTGATCGCTACACTCCACAATCTTCTTATCCAAAGTCTCTTAATAAATATTACATAACAAACGAAGGTGGTGGAAAAAGCTGTGTTCTCATGGAGTGCACTGAATATTGGAATATTACATTAGGCTCCACTGCTTAGCCATTACTTAGTCAAGTCTTCATTGATTTTGTGTATGTTATCCAAATTTTTGTGTACCTCTATTCTCCAATGGAGCAAGGGAACAGTGGATAAAAATCTCACTGCCTAGCTAGAGCAGATGTGGCTGAAAAGGCTTTATTTGGGAATGACGCTTCTGGATACTACCAACCCTCATAAGCAGTTGTTCAGATGCATCCATCTCCATGTACAAACCTAGACAGAGTCTTTTTTTTTTAAAGGCTTATCATCAAAGGGAAGGCTATATCTAGGTCAGAAAAATGTTTAGCTTCAGGCAATAAAATTATTCCTCAGCTTGTAATGGTTATTTTCTATCCTGTCCCTTCAGTGCCTTAGAAACCCTTCACAAAGCAACGTTCCTGAGGTGCCAGGAGCAGACACTGGGAAGGAATTCAGCAGGCAGGGCCTAAAATAACACTTAAATGTAGGTGCATAATGAAGAGAGGATAAAGGTGATCATAGGTAGCAGCTGCACAAGGCAAAACTACATTTCACAGTCATTGTAGTAGCCTACTTGTGTCACCATAGGTTCAGTGCCATCCGTGCTCTCTTACTTTCTTCTGAGATTCTGTTTCTCTATCAGTTTTTAGCAATGACAGAAGGTGCTCTTAGGACTAATATGATGTGTACAGGTTAAGAAGAAAATGCTGGAAAGTACAAAAATACCTAATAAGATCACGAGGGGACTGGATAACCTGAATTCTACAAAAAGAACAAGCTTGTCTACTCTAGCGAAAAGACTAAGAGGAATATTGCAAAATATTGGTGGTATAAATACTAGCAGGGGATAAATACCATTGAAACCGAAAGACAACTCTGGCCATGAATAAACATAGACTGGAAATTAAAGGAAGCTTTCCAACCATGAGAACACTGAGGTTCAGGAACAATCTTCCCCTTCATGTAGGAAGAGAAACATCCCGAACTGAATTTAAGAGGATTTTGAAAAAAATCTNTAAAGGCTTATCATCAAAGGGAAGGCTATATCTAGGTCAGAAAAATGTTTAGCTTCAGGCAATAAAATTATTCCTCAGCTTGTAATGGTTATTTTCTATCCTGTCCCTTCAGTGCCTTAGAAACCCTTCACAAAGCAACGTTCCTGAGGTGCCAGGAGCAGACACTGGGAAGGAATTCAGCAGGCAGGGCCTAAAATAACACTTAAATGTAGGTGCATAATGAAGAGAGGATAAAGGTGATCATAGGTAGCAGCTGCACAAGGCAAAACTACATTTCACAGTCATTGTAGTAGCCTACTTGTGTCACCATAGGTTCAGTGCCATCCGTGCTCTCTTACTTTCTTCTGAGATTCTGTTTCTCTATCAGTTTTTAGCAATGACAGAAGGTGCTCTTAGGACTAATATGATGTGTACAGGTTAAGAAGAAAATGCTGGAAAATACAAAAATACCTAATAAGATCACGAGGGGACTGGATAACCTGAATTCTACAAAAAGAACAAGCTTGTCTACTCTAGCGAAAAGACTAAGAGGAATATTGCAAAATATTGGTGGTATAAATACTAGCAGGGGATAAATACCATTGAAACCGAAAGACAACTCTGGCCATGAATAAACATAGACTGGAAATTAAAGGAAGCTTTCCAACCATGAGAACACTGAGGTTCAGGAACAATCTTCCCCTTCATGTAGGAAGAGAAACATCCCGAACTGAATTTAAGAGGATTTTGAAAAAAATCTCAAAAGGAATATATGACGCAGTCAGGTACTTGAATCTCACTTTAATTGCTTTGTCTCCCACCTAACTTTCACGTTGGATTACATTCCTTGAAAACTGAAGGGGGTTTAGTGTTTTTATAGTATTTGAGAACATTTTTCTAAAATGCTTGTTTAGACATATATGCATCATGTCCTACAAAAGG
This sequence comes from Pampusana beccarii, assembly GCA_013399365.1. Classification (NCBI taxonomy): domain Eukaryota; kingdom Metazoa; phylum Chordata; class Aves; order Columbiformes; family Columbidae; genus Pampusana; species Pampusana beccarii. The sequence goes on along the minus strand of VWYH01002958.1, from coordinate 195,189 downwards.
TCTCCTCGGAAGCATTTTTTGTAAAAGTCTGTCTATAAAAGCATCCATTTAACCCTTTTCATGTCCTTGGAGTTATTTTCACAGGGTTTTTTTGTTTTTCTTATGGATAAGTGGGAGGAACTCTCTTCTACCTGTTGGAATTATTTTGGAACCCATAAAAAATTGACAAATTTTCTAAAAGTTGAAAAATATACTTGCTCATTCATACTGTCTTAGCCCTCTGACACAATTAGACTGGGTTCTTTTAACATGGGAACAGTGAACTAAGCTTGCATACCTCTATGAATCCGTCATTCTCAATAATAGCAGTTTTCAGCCACCTTATTCTTTCCCCTTTACTTGTTTTTCCGTGTAATTGGACTGCGCATTGTTTAAGCTTACCCACACACTCCTATAAGATGTTATGTTCCAGAAAATGAGTGCTTCGCTGTTAGACTGTACCTCTAACAGGCTCCAGTCTGTAACTCCAGTGCGCGACCCTATTTTGTCTGCCGTTGTCACTGGGTTGCCCTTAATTATATTGATATATTCAAAGACTTCCCGTATGTAAAAGACCAAAATGCTGCATCATATTTTGCTAGCATGTTTTCTCTTCCATTAACATTTCTTAAAATGCCTTGGAATTTTGTCACAGTGCCTTCATACATATGCATGACATGCCACTGCAGAAGACAGAACTCTTTATTTTTAGAACTTATGAAAAATGCATCCAAACTTCAAAGATGAATTAGAAATCAAGATTTCTGATTAGATATTTTGGGATTCAAATCATATCATACCACTAGAATGTAGACAATAATAAAAGGTGCTATTAATGTGTCTTTAGAGAGAGAAAATATCTTGCATAAATCCCAGGCAGGCTTCTAAGCATTTAGGAGACAGAAAATACAAAGCATAACCTAAAATGACCATTTTGCTGCCCACAGTTTGTAGCTTGTGATAGTTTTAATATGATTGCGTATTGTTTCCTTCCTGCTAAGTCACTAAAAATGTGAAGTGTCCTGGAATAATCTGTGTTCTGTACATGAGAATTCACTGAAAAATAAGCAAAAACAAAACATGACATACTATCATAATTTAAAATTTCTGTAAGCATTATGTGCTGACATAAATAAATTTGAGGGTTGAACTGCTTTATTAATACATTTATAATAAATGTGACATTATTATCTACTCTTTGCTGGAAATATTTGTTTCGTTAGCAGGTGGAAATCCACTAGCAGTTTTGTAAAGTTGGAAATTTTTTATTAACTTCTGGCTCTCAGAGATGTACAAATTTAAAGTCTTTACAAGTTAATGATTTTAGTTAGTAATTTTATATATAAATCAAATACCACAGCCCATTGCTAATCCATGTTTACTAAATTTTGCAGTATTTTGTATTACAAATATTTGTCTGACTTCTCAAAAAAAACCCCAAATAACAGATCCTATTGTGAACCCCCTTATGCTTATATGTTTATTGGACTGAAATAATGGGCTACCTAAAATTTTGAAACATAAGCATCTTGCAATGAGCAAACAGAAATGACAGAACTGCATACCCCAGGGTAGAATTTGCAAATAAAGCTTAATATTTTAAGTCTTACGCTTGGTACCTTTAAGTCTTATACTTTATTTTCCTGTTTTCAAGGCAAAAATCCAACGTTGTTAAATTTGTGAAGGTTGTGAGATTATTGAACTATGTCCAATGCCTACGTAAGTGTCACCGTTTGAAAGTGATTTACCAGTTTGATCGTTCAATTATTACATAGTATACCAGAGAAGGTCTCTCTTGTGTGCTTAGAAACTGAACCCACCAAAAATCCCTGCTGTGCAGGTTAGAAACTGTCCAGCAGAACAAAGATGTCAAACCAGAATCTGCCTCCTGTTTTTACCCCCAAAAAAGTTTTTTTGGTTCAGAATTGTCCTTTTCTACATTGGGCCAATTCATTAACAGATAACGTTTGCCTGCCCAGAGCTCTATTTACAAAATCTGCATGTTAACTATAGTATTTACATAGTTCTCACTCACAGTTCTCATAGCTCCTCCTAAGACACGTAAGGTGATTACTGCATACAAAAATAATCCCATTTTTGACTACTTATAGTTTATTCTCTTTAAAGAGCAAAACATTTCAATGAGATCTACCCGAAACATAACAAATTTGCTACAGTCTGCAGTTTGAGATGTGCTCTGTAAATACTGCCCTCAGGCATTCAAAACAAGAACTGTGATTTTTATTGAGTGGCTAATGTGGAGAGATTATTTTCAAACATTAACTCATCCTTTTTCCTCTGCTTTATATCCCTGCCCTACTCAATAAAAATAAAGTAAAACAAACAAACAAGAAATTCCACACCAGGCAATAAAAATCACAGAATCACAGAATGTCAGGGATTGGAAGGGACCTCGAAAGATCATCTGGTCCAATTCTCCCGCCGGAGCAGGAACACCCAGATGAGGTTACACAGGAAGGTGTCCAGGTGGGTTTTGAGTGTCTGCAGAGAAGGAGACTCCACAACCTCCCTGGGCAGCCTGTTCCCAGTGCTCTGGAAAGGGAAAGTTTCATTTAAAGGAAAGGATGATAGGCAGGAACATACAAAAATCTTAGCCTTGAATATACCAGGCAGTAGGTGGTAACCATTAAAACGACTTCAAAGCAATATGCAATACATTGCTATAGGATGGAAGAAGCAGTTATTCTAACATCAGAAGTGAATTGGGTTGTTTAACTTCTCAGCTTCTTGAGCATTATAGCCATTTTAGTATAATTAAATGAAGATGAGTTGGATGACTATTACTTTCCCATATTTAGAGGGCCTAACCATGATTCATACTTTGTGTGTAAACTATGCAACAGAAATGTAGTAGATCTTGGAATATGGCCAAGCGCTATTCCGTGTTTATGAGTATAGAGAAATATAGAGATTTACTAGACTAGATTAAGCCTATATTCCATCTAGTTTAATATAGGTTAGTCCCCATCCGAGACAGTATATAATGTCTGGCAGTATTTAGAATCAGATGCTTCAAATAGACATGCAAGAAATCCTAAACCAGCTTTTTGTAGAGTAATCTGTCGCGTGGGAAATTACTCCTAACTCTTTACTGCTGACAGTTTGATAAGTGCACAAAGGAAAGAGACCTTGTGGCTTTCCAAGGGTAGTGAAGGTGGTTTCAGAAAAAAGATTCAGTGTGTGAGAGAAGACTGTTGAGGTCACATTGCAATTCACTTCCCAAAGGGTACATCCAATATCTCTCAGTTTACACAAAATACTTTTTTGTTTTTCCTCCCTCTCATCTCAGGAGAGAGAGGTTCTTGGTTGCGTATGCCTAGAATGTAATCAAAGAAACTTGTTAAAATATAAACCCAGAAGAGTTTACAGAGATTCATATTAACAAAAGTTGAAAATTGGTCCTGATAGGTTCTCAAGATACAATTTCCTTTTACCTTTTCAATGCTAGTTTCCATTTCAAGGGGAAATGGTGGGCTCAAAAATATAGCCAATTAAATTTTGTACAGCATCATTAGGCTGCAATACACAATGAGATGAACAGGATTGCTAAAAAATAGTCCTTTATTTTCTATGCTATTATAATGAATTTTCTTAGACAGTTCTTTTAACAGTCCCATGTTCTAACGAGACAGCCATTTTAAATTAAAATTTCCATCACTCCTAAACATTTGTGACTCATGAAAAAGACCTGAAAATAATTGGTTATTATTCACTCCAGCTATGCTAAATGAATAGCTTCATTTGCTTCTGCTGAAGTGTCGAGCAGTTGAAGTTACACTCTGCAAACCGAACCACTTCCCTTCCTTAGCCCGTCAGATAGATGCGAAGAATCAGGATCTATAAATGCATTCTATCAAATTCTCATTTTGTACCGTAATTAACATTCTTTGTTGCTTGCTTCTTTGTTTCTTTGGTTGTTGTTGTTGTTCTAAGAGGACAGTCTCTACATCAAGGACTGCCTTAAGTCTTGTCTTCTGCGACTGCTGACCCATTGCCACGAGCAGGTAGACTGTGTGCTGAGGAGGCTGGCGAAGTTGCGCTGCCTTGTGAAATCGGGTGATGCAGGCTGACAAAGGCAGTTCCTACTAGGATGATGGCGTATCTTACAAGTTTTGCTGACATGTCTGCACCGCAGAGATCTGCTGGCATAGCTGTGGCCTCGGCTCGATAAGCAAAACTGAACGAAGAGAATGGAGGATGGATGGGACAACTGATGAGAGGAGGGGGAGTTAAAGAGTAAGAAAAGCATTTGCTGCGTAGTAAGAGAATTATGAAGGTGTAGGAGGAGAATTTTCAAAGGCATGAATGATAGCTAAGTGTCTAAATTTCACTTTCTGCTTCTGAAAATCTCTTATTACACAGAGACTGAGGTAAGAGAGGGGAAGAACAGAGAACAGGAGAGAATGTCTGGAGGAGGGATCTAAAGGGATAGGCTGAAGATGGTTAATGAAGCGGAGAAATGTGATTCCTGGAGTAGCATGAGTCACACATCAGGATAAGAAAAAGGAGAGCGAAACAACAGCCATGACCAAAGGGAAGAGAAGAGGCTAAAAACAGCAAATAAGTAGAAGAAACTTAGCATTCAAAAAAAAAGTACAAGTGCTTTATTTAAAAAGAAACAGACATTAATGCGGGTTGTGCTGAGGTATCCAGTGATGACAAGGAGAGAGGAGAGTGTATGTGTCTAACCTCGCCTGCACGTAGATGCTGCTGCAATGCACCACAGGGTGCTGGTTCTGAGTATCGAAACTGAAGGCCTGTTAGAACATGTCATGGCTTCCACTGAGACTGCACACGTGGATGTCAGGTGTAAATGCAGCCTTAGATGCCTTTTTGGCTAGTATGTATATTTAAACATAACTCACAACCTTTATTATTGACCAGGTTCTCATTTCACAGCAGGTATCACTCGCCCGTTTTGCCACAGCGTGGCTTGTCACAAGAAGTGTGAGGAGGCTTCAACAGAAGGAAGCAAACTTCACCTACTGTACCAACTTTGCCTGTCAGAAAAGATTAAATAGAGAAATAAATATACCTGTCATGTTTCTAACCACTGCTCTAAATTCTAGGCAATAGTCACTCTTGGTAAGCAGAATATAGATACCTAAGACCCCAGTCTCCATTATCGCCCTGCTGTCTTAAAACTGGTTTTGTATCAAGGCGAAGCACGTGCTGTTCTTTTCCCGTGTAGACTAGATTCAGAAACTACTGCTGCTAATACTAAACTGTGCTGTAAAGTAGCTGTGCTGTAAATCCAAAAGCTCTTGATTCAAGCGTTCCAAAGGGCTCAGTAAAATATTTAATGATCATATAACTTGAGGTTATTGTTACGCTAGGTAAAAAAGTAGAAATACAAATGCTCCAGGGGTATCTTTGAGAGTCTGAGATGATAACTTCAGTGTTCTCGTGGCACGTCTGTGGGTACGTTCCCTCTGAAGTGAGCTCTGACCAGAGGACTTAATGCTGTAGGGCAGTTCTCATCAGCCGCAGTGTCTCAGCTCGTAGGTCCCCGCTTTGAATCCAGCCCCTTCTGTCAGCAGTAAATGCTGCTGTGTTGAGCTATTCCCATGTCACAGGCAATGTGCATTTCTTGAAATTTATGCCATCGCAGCTTCCTTGGTGAAGCTGCACTAAGGGGCTACGTCACCTCCATGAGTTTTATTCCTTAAACTATCCCCTGATAATGATAAACTCATGGGACTGGGATGTGGGATAAACAAATAGCTAGTGAAGCAACCACCGAGCTCTAGTCAGGAATCTGCAAACACAAAGAATAAGAAATGTTTGAGCAAGGGAGGTAAAGAATACTTGTTGAATCCAAACTTCCCAAAAAAGCATCTTTACACTACACAGTTTTGACTAAAGTTTCCCCTTGTGTGCAGGCAAAGGCATTCCAGTGCTTCAGCCCTCCTGATCCTTTCCTCCTTCTTCTGCTGAAGTTACAGCCTCCAATTTGTTCCCATTAGCAACACACCCTGTCAGCCAGTGTCTGGCTGATATTGCAGTTCTTTGCTCTTTAGCATTTCTTCTACCAGCGCCGACAGTGTTTGAGAGAGATGACAGTCCTCCTCTTTGGAGACTGCCAGCTGCCACTATATTTTCTTCTCTCCCAGTGGTGTATTTTGGCAGTAGGTTTCTTTTGCAGCTGTGAATACAATTTGCATTTGGAGAGGATTGGTTTAGAAAGAGAAGGTATTTAACAGAGCTAACAATTATTGTTTTCAAATGGTTGGAAAGGTGATGAAAAATCCAGTTAGTGCTTGTGCTTGTGGATTAAAAACAGATATCACTCGTTGCCATAAATGCTGCTTCTCTCTCCTACTGAGACAGCTCGTAATGGCTGAAACAGAGATGCCACATTAGGCCAGGTTTCAATAGGAAGGGACTTTCAGTGGGGACTGGTTCCAGGTTTGTTAAACTCTTCAAGCAAGCCGGACTGCATATGCGTAGGACAAGGAAGCCGCACTTGTTCTGGCTTCTGAGGAGACAGCTTTTGGCTCTTTAGGTGCTCTGTGAATTTAAAACTGATGTTTTTGTAAAGGGCAGAAGAAGGAAAAAAGTGCTAATTAGTGTGTGTTAAATGAATTAGATAATACACTTTTCCACTTACATAAAAAGTCTTTATTGTCTAGGTTTAAACAATTTGAAATTATCCTATTTATATTTTTGACAGCAAAAATATGAAAAGAATGAAGTTCAAAACTATGTTGTTTCAGGCTTTTATCTCCTTTTTTTGCTAGCAATTAATAATAAACAAACAAGAATTACAAGCTTATAATTAAAGGTTTAGTAGTTGCTGCTTCGTTTAGAATGACCTTGAAGTGGTATTCTTCTTTTCGTCTTTCTTTTCTCTTTGCTAATGTACATTCCAGCAGGGCTAATTCCTCTTTTTTTTCCTCCAAGGGCTTTGTTGCGCAAAGGCAAAACTTTGACTTTCGTCTCTTCATATTTATGATAATCTTTTTCTTGTCACATTCTTAACATTTTGCTGCATCCACTTTCATTCCATTGTGCATGTCCCTTGTGCTCTAAGTCCAATTTTCTGCTTTTACCTCACAGTGCTTAAACTATCCATTCTATTCTGCTCTGTTTTCATCAAGAACCAGCCCTTAGCAACTAGATAACAGCCTGATACTGAAGATTTCTTCTTTTCACACACTATAATACATCTTTTCTCTTCCAAAGAGGTTTCTGGAGCTCATCAAATGCCCGTGCTACAGAACAATGCATCCGTGTGATTTCTCTCAAATATCTTTTCTCTTCACAGAACTTTGAAATGCTAACTTATTTATTACTCTCTTCTAAAGAGAAAGCAAACAATTTCATCAATCATATTGAATCCTTTTGTGCTCCCTTTTTATAATGTGGGTACAATCTCGGGAAAGCTCTTGGCTGCAAGTTTTTTAGAGAAAGCCAAGGATTTCTTTAATAATTAGTGCTACATTTGTTATAGAGGACCAAGCATTATCATTTGATTTCAGTCCTGTCTTTACATGCTTTCATGAAGATAAAATGCCAATGTCACACCGCAGAAACACGTGTGTTGAAAGGGTCTTGAAGGTCGTGCTAGTCTCCCTACGTCCTGCTTCTGTTTTGGCTCAGTATCCCCACCCTTGTCCAGAGCAATACACTTTGGTTTACAGTTTGCAGAGGGAAAAAAAATAAAAACAGCTACCAGAGGCTGGAAATGAAGTTCAAATCGTCACTTGTCCGTTCTGGGCACTTCATCCCCGTGAGCACACGGAGCAGCAGGGAGCGTGGTCTCTGCCTTGTGTCACCATCCTTGTTGGCCAAGTTTACCAACCGAACACACAGCCTTGGAGGATGTGTAGCTTTAGTGCCGAAGCTCCCCAGCTGCAAGTCTGCTGTGCCACACCGTGCTCAGCAGGCCACAGGTCTCATACTAGTAAAAACACTGCTGTTTTCAGCTAGACGTTTGATAAAGATGCATAGTTGTACAACAGCTATGGTGACATAAAAAAAAAAGAAGTGAGAACTGAGTACATAACTAATTGTCTTTGTTCTGTGCTCTGTGACAACAGATAATCTTACTTTCCGAGCACGTTTGATCAGTACGTTTTTCGTTTTCATTTTTAAATGGATCACGACTATAGGTTAGGGTTTGTGACCAATAAATGGTTATAATGCCAGAGCTGTATATAGAGCTTCACAATAAACAAAATGGGGAAGAAAAAAGAAAACTGAACCAACAAACCAAATAAAAGGCATTACCACATTGAAGCATTCAATTAGACAACATGATCATCAAAGAAAATAAGATCTGAAACAGAACAGATTTTTTGAAATATATCAATAAGATAACTATATGAAGTAGAACTCTTAGTTTCTCTCATGTTCATTTACTCACTTAAAACTGTTGTTTTTCTGCATGAGTGTTAACTGTATAGCACTTAGTGTACACGCAGCCCTTCTTCTGATATCCCAGTTGGACAATTAGCTCAATCAACCAAATCTACAGAAAAACTTAGGGTATGTGACAACGTGCGCTAAGGTGTTTAACTGCTAGAGATCCAACTGCAATAGCAGTACCTGCTGATCTCAACCTGTAACCATCCTGTAGCCTCTGAGGTGTTCACGGTGGTCCAAGTTTAATTATGAGTAGGTTAAGTAAAATTTGCTCAAGATTCCTTCCAAAAACACGAAAAACTGCATTACCCTTCTTACAGGCTTTTGATGAACAGCACGTTCCCCGCAGCAAGCACTGAGTCAGTGGTTTAAAACGAAGAGCACTGTACTGGGCAGAAGGAAGAAGCGCTCAGAACAAAATTGGGAAAGCCAGCAACAGCAATAAATCAGCCATGCCTATTAAGTAGGATTTCTATCTCCCTCAGGTTGTTTTGGCAATAGCACTAACCTTAGTTGCCCTCCTGCAGCAGTAAGTGGCTAATGAGGCAGAATGGTCTATCAATCACTGCCTCAGTCAGAATGCTACTTACTGCAGACTGTTGTCCAAATTTAGGGTAGATCCATCCCTCAGTCTAAAAGGGCAGGCTGCTCTGGGACTTTAGCTGCCATCCTAGATGAGGCACTCAGGAGGACTGCTTTCAGAACTCAGCCCAGGCATCTCAGCTGGCTCCAGCCCACCAAGTTCCTTTCAAAGGTGTGCTGAACTTCCAGATGGAAGTGGCGAATATTCATGACCCAGAAGGGTCATACCATCAGACAGGGACACCGGACTCCTTTCTCATCCTATTTATACGAGCAGAGCAAATCCAGGTTGTGAATTTGATTAGAGCATCCCTGATGCTGTGCATCTAAATACCCCTACTCTCTACAACCTTGGGCTGTATCATCGCTTTAGACCAGGCTTCCCATATAACATCCGGAAGATGCGAGTACCTCAAGATGGGTTGCTCAGCAGCCAGCACGCTGAGTGAGAAGCTGCCTAATCAGCAGGCTGTGCTAAGAACAGGAGTGACTCATAAGCCCTGCTCCTCCTTTGAACTGTCTCCAGCACCTTCTTCCAGGTGATATTTGTGTCCTCTCCTGAAGGTGGGCACACAAGTCATTTTTTCAAAAGCTGAACAGCGATGACTGATGACTCTTCCTTTTCACGGTAGCACAAATGAATGGAGGCAGCAACATTGTTGTATGCAAAGCTCAGGTGAACTCACTCAGTGAAGGTAACCTTAGGCTAAGGTTACCAAAGGAATTCGAAGCTACATCATGTGAGCTTTCTCTGGTCTAGAGAAGAGATGGGAATGTGGCCACACCAAGCATTTCCATGTGCAAAAATCCTGAAGGTTTTAAATTTCTGAAAATCCCTGAATTACTGTTCAGTCCTTAACATCATTTAAACAGAAAATATCCCATTAGTTTTAATTTTTTCTTTTGTTACTTCCTCATCTTTATTCTGAAGTTGTTTTCTCTAGTATTGCTCTTGTGTGAGTCAGATACAACATTCCTTGCTAAATTGCTCATCCGCAGAAATAAAGGCAGAAAAATAAACAGTTGTACTAACAGCAGAAAGTAGTGCTTACACTAATACTTTATAAACTGCCTCAGTTTACGGTTATCAGTTGTTAAAATAATTTCAGATATGTATAAGCGCATCTTTTAAAAAATGGCTTTCCAAACCACTGTAGGGAATGCATGATTATTAATCTAAAATTGGGATCTTTTTTTGTTTTCTTTTCAGCAGAAAAATGTTACAAGTTAGGAATTAATTGCCACATAATTGATTGATAATTTTCCCTCCTGCTGTGCGCAGAAAGCTATTGGATGATGGCATGTCATTCTCAACAGAAGGAAAAAATACCAGTCATTATGGGACAATTAGTTCCAATTTCCACTCTTTTTCTTCCATGTGCTGATAAGATTGCCTTCAAAGTGTAAGTACAATAATTAACCATAAATATCAAGTAACTTTTTTTTAACTTAAAAAACAAATCTGAATGCAGATGCTACCTGTGCCCCCATGCTCTTCTTTTCTGGACTGATGACATTCACGAAACAGTAATTTTTACAGAACTGCAATTTACAGAACCTGTCACAGTCAATCAGCTTACGCTCATGGTTTAGCAGCATTGTTCCTGATTTCAGTGCTGATATGATATGGCTGAAGAAAACTGAAAAATCTGTTTATCAGCGTCTCAATTTATGATAATTGTGTATTTCCTCGCATACATACCATCTGTTTACAAGAAAACTCTTGGCCTCAAACTGTCATTGTTTGCTTTATTAATAGTGAAATCATAATACTTGGTCACTGTATAGCAAGTGTAGTAGCATACCATTAATGCACATGTGGGAGGAATATACCTGTGATACTATGTACAGAGATACATATTTGCATACACACTAGTACTTTACACATATCTGATTGAAATCTCTGTGTTGAACTACTGAGATTTTTTAAAATGCGTCTACCTGAAAAGTCTGCATCTTTTATCACACAGAATTTGCAAAGCTTGATCTACAAAATTCACTCACATGTGAGTATTTTTCCCATTAGTACACTTGGGTGATGCATTTTAAACCTTTAATGCCAAATACCAACTGTTTACGTTTTTCTAAATGCCAGCCATGTAATTTCATCACAGGATCCAAAAAACTAGCTGAGCTATTTCCTTCTCTCAGCTACCACCAAGTAATGCAGCCTAAATTTCCCGTGCTTGGCTACAAGGATAGAATCCCATGCCTTCAGCTGTAACTGTGTAATCTGCAGTAGGTTCTCAAAGACATCGTCAGCTGGTCATTGAAATGTAGTTTATAATTGCATTCATGACGCAGAGGAGGAATACAATCTTATTGTGTTCTCCCTGTTTTCTTAGCTTTTTGATACTGCAGATGTAACAGGGAAAATCGCACTTCATGGTGAAGTTGGAATGTGGTACTCATTAAATTCAGCATATATGACTGAGTATACATGGAGAGCAGATCTTTTTTCAGAAAGAAGGTGCCATTTTTATATAGTCACTTGTCAGAGTAGAATCACACTCTCAGGTGCCAATTATTTCACAACCTAAGTCCAAGACGTAACTAATCTGTGAGGTAGCACTGAATTGCACATCTCAACTCCCCATATTTCGTTCCTTAGTGCACGTACCATCCTGCTTGTTTCTAATTAATTTTACTAACCTCGTGGTTACTGAGTGCAGAAATTGGGACACATAGGGAATCTCAACAGAAGGAAAATTCAAGGGGGAGATAGTGAATTTAGAGCTATGACCTACAGATAACAAAACAAGAATATAAATAGCATTTCTCTCTATTATTTTACAATTTCTGTTGTCTTGTTCCCTATGAATTTTACTGCATCATAGTTAATCTCTATAGCACTTTACTAGTTTATAGGCTTTATTAGAGCCATTGATTGGACAGGAGCCAAATATGTGAATATAAATTGATTTTATGCAATGTACGCAACAAGCATTTTATTGATATGGGGCCTCATTATTTGTAGGATTACTCTAAAATGATTTTGGAACAGCAGAATTCTCTGTGGACTGTATTAGAATTTCATGCTTAAATGCAGTTGAACACTAATTTTTATAAGAATTCTTTTGTTTTACACTTTTGTCAAAGAGAAGTCTGGAAGTAAATACCAGGGGAGTAAAAATGCAGATTACAGCTTCAGGAAACAAGATGCAAGCATGAAAGATGGCAGAATGATCATGTGGGAGGAGATTACTGTAGTTTCTTTCCCTTATTCCTATTCATAACTAGCTATTATCAAGGACCTCAGTCATTTAGAAACAGCATTTGGAGTTGTAGAGGAAGACAGAGCGGTTAAATTATACATATTCTGATGCTTTGACAGATTGGGTAACCTCACTGCTGCTGAAACATGACAACAATGTCAACATTCAGAGAGACAGGGCTGTCTCTAGCCCCACTACCTCTAAAAAGCAGAAGAAATATATGACTAAGAAATACCGTATACTTCGGGAAAATAAGAGTTTCAGAACATGGTCAGGGAACCAGACATTTATACAGTGAATCTATGCAAGGGACTCACCGCTCCTGACTTGCTGCAATGCTCCTTGCTCCAGATGTTTCTCTCTGTTTCTTGCTCTGGATGTTTCCTTACGTTTCTCTCTAAGCTGCTCTGACTGATTCTTCTGGCTCCCATGTGCTCCTCTGCATTGCAGGAGCAGAAGTTTGAAGTGCAGCCAAAAAATGGTTGCTTTTGGCCAGAAGGAAAATGGTGCTGGATTCATTCTTTCATTGAAATTAACAGCAGTCTTACCAAAAACTTACGAAGTGAGTCTGAAAATACCGTTTTGCATAACTTTGCTCTGCAAAATATACCGTGATTAGCTGTTCGTAGATTACATATTAGACTGAGGTTCCTTCTGAAAATGTGAGCCAAAGTTTCTGTTGCACAGGCTCTGCAACATGAGGTATTTCAGAGCCTTGTATGTTGAACAGTTCCACCATATTTAATAAAAGGTGACCAGGAAGCTGAAACAGAAACATGTAGATTGTGCCACGTACTGAGGAATTAGTCTTTCTCCAATCCATATCCCTCCCAAAATATTCAGAGGGTTTGCTGTCCGCTGGGCAGGTAATTTTCTGTGACATTATGTGGTTAGCTTTGAAACACGCTTAGAGATGAAGCTGTATGCTGTAATTATTTCAATTAAATAAAATGTTTTTATTGTGACAGAACTGTGAACTATTCTATGCTTTTTCTATATGTATTCTATGCTTATGAGATATACAGTGAATTTAAAAAGTGAAATAGGTTAAGAAAAGTACACAGAGATTTGGCTATTATTTGAATATAACTCATATTCAAATAATAGGTTTTCGCTGTGAATATTAGACTGGAAATCTTACAATATTTCATTTTCTCATTACTTTTCCAGTGCTTATTACTGTTGCTTTGTCTGACTATTAGAGAAGGACGCAGCTGAAATTCATAGCTACCTACACAGAACTTCTGGATAGCTACAACAATGCTGGAAGCACTGGGGATGGGAACTAAATGGATATCTCAAGAGAGAAGCAAAACATGTTTGAACCTTCTGGGGAAAACAAACAAACAAACAAACAAACAAAAAACTTTGGATTTGGCCATTAAGTTAGTTTCTTTCAGCTGTTTTTCTAAAAATATTTGTTTCTATTTTAAGCAAATTCTGGAGAATGATACTGAGATCATGTCTGATAATCGGAAGATTTGTTGCCTGGTCCAGGACTGTGCTGTCAATAGCTCAATCTAAGTACTTGCTGGCTCCCAAAACTAACAGTTTTAACTAACTGTCAAAAAATCTTTGTGCCAAGCTCTCCTCCTCCCTTCTATAACACCTTGGAGTTGCAGCACTTCTGCCTGACTTGGTATGTGACCACTTTGCTACCCCCACACTTGCTTAAACTTGGGCTCAGACATCCCCCCCTCCATGTATGCGGGGTCCTTGTCCCTACTGACCGAGGACCTCTTGGTTCTCTCCTCATCTGCAGCACCGTGTTCCTCCATCCTGCCCCACGACCAGTTGTACTCCTTTGGCAGGACACACTGGCATTGTCATTTCTAAAACTCAACAATAATGTAGCCATGGGTTTTTGGGGAGAGATTTAGGTGCTTTATCTTTTTCATTTAGTCAAGCCAATGAAAGTATTGGTGTGGTATTAGTAGCAAGCATTGGAAATGAGAGTTAAGAGAGTTACTGTACAGCTGGGATCTAGAAAGCGTCAAGTGAATTGATGTTTCACATGTGGCAGCAGGAGAAATATCTCTCCTCTACTGAAAGTGGTGCAGGGTCATTCTTGGTGGGTTTTCTGGGACATTTCTTGTGCATCAGTAGCAGCACAGATAGGACACCTGACTTCCCCCACCCAGGTTCTTCATCACAACATTTTTCCCCATGAAATGCTAGGCCTTTCATGTGCTTTCTCTAAAGCGACACTAAATCTGGATTGCGTTGTAAGCCTTTGTGGTAGTGGTGAAAAGGCTGTTTTGATATCACATCTTTACCGTGACCTTCCATTCTTCTGAAAATGTACTTACAGACCCATCTTTATGAAAAGCCAAGGAAGTCTCTTTTCTGAGCTTGTCTTTTAAAATAAATGTCCATTACTGAAGCTAGAAAGATAGCGTATTTCATTAATAGGAAGATGAATGAGTGAAAAATGTATTATTAACATCCCAGAATACTTAAATCTAGGAAGAGATCATTTATTGTAGATATCTTTAGACATTCTGGTAATGTTCTCATCTTCTTAATGATGAATTAATTTCATTAAAAACATTCTAATGGAATAGGGTAAATTTTCAATGTGGTGTCAAACCTTTCTCTGGTAACAGTGCATGCTTAGCCTGGACACAGCAGCACTGAAAGCTCGTAGTTTCTTCCTCTTTCAGTGCACAGGAGCAATGAACAAAAACGACAGAGGAACACAACTGATGTTAACGTGATTTTTTTTTTCTTTCTTGCATAAGTTTTGTGATCTCAATTCAAGGCGGATGTAACTGCTGAGGTGAGCGTATTTGGGATGCTGAAAAAATAAGCTGTCCAGGAAAAACCATTTCATGTTATAGAGCCCGATTTTCAACTTTGTATGTTTCTTGAGGTACAGTGGCCAGGTCTACTACACTTACAGCATTAAACATTGAAATAATGGTGACAATTACTTCTGAAAACTTACACAAGTTCTCATAGTAACACTATAGTTGTATGTTTTTAGTAATTTCATTGATTTTAAATTTTAGTATGGCGGAAATATTTGAGAGGCAGCAAGGTAAAAGGACACTTTCCAGAAAATTGCTCTTTGGGAGGAAATTATTTGGTCAGCGTGGAATGTCTGACATATTCACCATGTCACTCCACCCAGTTTGTATTCAGCAGATAAGCAGAGGAATGAGCAAAAGTAAATTGTCTGAAATACACCATGCAGAAGGAATGTCACCAATTTTATATCCATGGGATTAAGAACTCGCTAAGTCCTTCAGCAGCTGGTATGGTATACCTGCTGTAATTATACCACACGGAAACCGTGCAAATTCACTTTGTTGCCCTTTGGGCCTTTTTCTTTTTTTGTTCAGTTTGTTTAATTGTTTGTTTGTTTGGGGGTTTTGGTTTGGTTGGTTGGTTTGTCATTCTATCATAAATTTCCCTGTGATTTGCGAGATGATGATACACTACTCTGAGTTTTGCTTTCATTCCAAATCCTGAAGATTGCCCTTTCATGTGGATCACTGTGAATATCACACATCTCTCATTCATTTTCTCACTATTCATTTATTTTTCTAAAAGAATTTAAAACAAGTACGATTTTCTCATGGAATTAGTCCCCCCACACCTCACTTTGGAGATGCCTAAATGTTTGCAAAGACAGGCTGTTGCCCCTGGAACACAGTCCTTCAGCTTTCAGATTTCCAGAGGCTACTCCATGCTCTGCAATCAGCTATGTCTGAAGTCTTACTCCTCTTCTTTACTCCTCTCCCAAGAGACACATGGTGTTAATTTTGGGGCTGTCCTATGCAGGGACAGGAGTTGGACTCAATGATCCTTATGGGTCCCTTTCACCTCAGGACATTCTATGATTCTATAAAGAGATCTCTTGCTTCTTGTGAATCTGACAGCTGCATTTGTATATTATTCAGATGCTTTCTTTTTAGATGAAATTATGTAAAATGATGGAGAAGTTTGCACTGGTTTTAATTTTTGTCAGAATTTTTCTTGCATGGGGAAGAGTAAGTTTCCTCAAGGGTTCAAATCATGATTTCTGGATTTTCAGTCAACACTTGACTACTTCTGTATAAAGACAGCAAGCGTTACTTTAAAGCATTCCACGTATTTGTTCATTGCTTTGTTTTACATCTGTCTTATAATGATTATATGGCACTAGCATGGGTGGACAGTAATATAGCAAAGAATTGGCATGGTCAGAGAATACAGTCTATGCTGTGTTTTATAGAAGCATGTAAATACTTTTATTTATGCGTACAAATGTACTCTTATTTATGACTGCGTGTTGCACACGCAACACGTAATGTTTCATACCTAGCGCTATAATAATTGTAGAGAACACTGAACATAATTGAATTCTATGACATTTCATTTTTTAACCTGCAAGAAATTTTTGCTTCCAACTGCCATTTCGTAAATGGTAGATAATCTGCTAGTATTTTGTAGATCTTTACCTTCAGTGATGCACTGCAGTGTTAAAGTGACCCCCTTTTTTTGTAAAAGGCCAATTTAAATCTAGTTATCCAGTACTCTGCAGTCTCTAATAGTACCACAGTGTTTATACCATTATTGTGGAAAGCTGCAGCATTACAATAATAGAAGCTATCAGTTGTTATCTCTATAAGTGAGTGGGCATGTGCTCTTCAGAAAGTTCTTTACTGCTGAAAGCTTTTTCTGAGAAAAGATGCTTTTCCGGCCCCTTCACACCTATTTAAAATATCAGGACAGTGGTGTTGGCATGTAAAGGTCGAAGGCTCTGTAGCAAGTCTCAAAGTATTTGTGCATGCCTCATTAGATGTAGTGACCTCTAACTGCACTAGGACTCTACCGAGGATTGTTCCTGGAGATCAGAGGAATACTCTGTTTTGTTATTTTTTCCTTCTTTTAAATAAATGAAAGTGTAAAGCTTCAAATTTGTTCTCCTAATATATTTTCAAACTATAGCTCCAAAACTGGAAGCAAATAAATTACATTTGCCTTAATTTTTAATTAGCTGAGAGTCATCACTGCAAATTGTGTCTTCCATTACAAAATAAAATAGTCAACTGCCAGGCCTGAAATAATTAAGCAATATATTATAATTAAGCAACTTAATTTTGATTTAATTATGATATATCCAACAACTTTTCTTCTGATTTAACTGACATGCATTGACAAAATGCTGTAATATAAAGCAGCACTAATGTTCACAGCTGATGGCTCTGCATGTTTTCCTTCATAGCATTTGGCATTCATCAGAGCATATGGAAAAAGTCTTCTAGTCTGGAATAGCTGGCATTTTATTTCAAAGTAGCCAAAATATGCAGTACATGTTTCTTCCCAATTGTTATTTTGGGAAGCAAGTGGGGAAATCTTCACAGACATCAGACTTGAGCCAAAGTTCACGGATATTAACTGGAATCTTTCCATCGACTTCGGTCTGCTTTGGACAGTGAGCTGCTCCCATGTTGTTACAGGCAAACAGATAAGACTGCACGCTGATGGAATATTTATGGAGCTGTATCATATACATATTCTGTGTCAACATCAACATGATTTTATATTAGGCTAGAGACTGTGAGGGCAAAGGCAGAAGTGATGGGCAGGCAGGGAATACCTGCTCGATTCAGTGCTGCATCAATAAAATTGCTGCAAAATATCCACCAAATTGCTTCTTCAGAACAAGGCCAACCCCCTATTTAGTTAAAATCTTTTTCACTGGATGAGAGTATTGGAGAATGGCTTCTACTCCAGGCTGCACTTGTGTGTAAACTCCCTTTTAATGGCAAGAATGATGAGGGTGATTTCAAAAGGTTTGCTCTGCCTGCAGTGAGGCCTGCGCTTTCATGTCTTCCTGACTGCGGGCTCATAGGAGCGAAGCTGAAGGACGAAAAGCCAGTCCTCATCTTGATTTAGTGATTTGAGCACTCTCTGCAACATCCATGAAAACAGTCACGTCAGGCAGGAAAGCTCATGATTCATCCTACTTCGTGCAGTTGGATGCTCTTATGCCCCTTTAATCTTGATGTCTTGCTTTTTTTTTTCCTATGGTGATGTTTAAATTTCTCAGCAAAAGGTCAAAGGCCAAATGTCTTTTGGGGCTGAGAGCAATTGTACACTCAGAGCAATAATGAACGTTTGTTGTCTCTCAAACCCTTTCTCCTTCTGGTTTTCTGAAGAAAAACAGAATGATTATTCAGAGATACTTAGGATGCAGCAGAAAATCAGAACAATACATTCAAAACCAACATGAACATTTCAGCCAACCTTCTTGTGATATTGAAATTGCTCTGTGCATGTCATCTAACCTTCACCCCACTGGCCCAAAATTCTTTGCTTTGTAAGGTTTTGCGAAATGCCTGTTAAACAACATGAAGTTTAAAATATGCTGATGTGGGATTATGGTTCTGACAGCCTTTCAGATATTTCAATATGGCTGCATTTAGCTATCCTACAGATGTCATAGCTTCATGAATACACCAATAAAACAACTGAATAATTTAAGAGAATATTGTCAGTAGCAAATGTCACACAAAATAACTGCAAGGAAAATTGCTTTCAATAAGTGAAGGTAAAAATGGATGCAAATCAATTTCTGTTTGATATACAACTTGCTTAAATAGGAAACAACAGGTTATTACTCTGACAGGAAATCTTGAAGTGTTTTTAGAATCACTTCATTTATTTTATGTAGAAACTTTGGCTATGATCTACACCTCTGTAACTCATAGAAAAATAATTCTGTAAATACACTGTGAAATGTGCACATAGAGAGCATTTATTACCCAATTTGCTTGTACTTTCAAAACTGAGGAGCAAAACATAAATCTGCATGAGATTTTAATAGGAATTTTGAGGTTTCAAATTCAGGAGTTCAGCTGGAGAAGAACTCTAAGCAATAAAATGATTCTGGCTGAAATTAACCCTGCAAAAGACTTTTCTCTCTTACCTAATAAATATTTTATGAAGAACATGAAGCAATATGCTGATGCAGTCGGATTTACCTAGTAAGCATGAGCACCAAGTGATATTCTGCCTAGTTAGTCTTTTACTGATGGGAGACCTTTTTCAATGATTTTAATATATTTTTTTTTATTCCAACAGCTTAACCAGGGGTCAAAATGGTGAGTGAAAGTCATCATGAGGCCCTGGCAGCCCCGCCAGCTACCACAGTAGCAGCAGCCCCTCCAAGTAATGTCACCGAGCCAGCCAGTCCTGGAGGAGGGGGAGGAAAAGAAGATGCATTTTCGAAGTTAAAAGAGAAGTTCATGAATGAACTGAATAAAATTCCATGTGAGTAAAACTTGATTGATTAAAACGCTTCTGTTGGCAGATTAAACATTTTCTTCTTCGTTATTTGTTTAGACGGCATGCTAAATGTTTTCTAGTGAAACTAGAAAGATCAACAGAGAATCCTGGTTTTGTAAGCTCCCCAAAATTAATTGCAGTAGAAAAAAATAGGGTCGAAGTGGTATGTAGTTTGAGTCTATTCTTGATACGTCAGATTGTCTTGGTAATTTTTGCTGGTGAAATATTGCCGAATCATCAAAACTGGAATGGCAGAACTTCGCAGTGGCTGTGGAGCCAATAAGCAAAGTAGTTATTTATAGTATCAATTAGGGGTTTGTGTTTATGACAAGTATGTGTGATGTGTCTGGACATACTATCTTAAAGCAAAATTTGACCAAAACTCATAAAAATTGAGAAAGTAAGGAAACTGTGTTTCTTTGGGGATTAGAAAATGTCGAAAAAGTGGCAAAATGGCTTTTTAACAAGAAAACAGCTCTAATACTTCAATAATGTATGAGGATAGCCATGCTTTTCCCACTGAGTAATTCTGTTAGCTGAGCCATTGAAGGTTTTTTGCATGAGTTCCTGTACCTACACAGAATACTTTAAAAGTACCCATGTAGATTTCTGTGAAGTCAGTGGGGTTAAAGTCAACAGGGTTCTTCTGGTCTGTGCTAGAAAATATTGATTCAAAGCTGAGGCCTCAATTTGTTCAAATTTGTAAAAAAAATATAAGCATTAGCTTCTTGCTGGTGTTTATGATAATAGTAGCATTCTTGAACATGTTTTATTATGCATACACTGGCATTAAATATACAACTAATTCAACATCGTCAATGTAGTTTCACATAATAAAGAAAAACCCCTTTTTATTACTGACAGAAAAATTACCTAATGTTACATGCAGATAATTTTGGCACTTTTGTAGAGATGAGGGTGAAGCCTGTGTGTGTATATATATATATATATTTTAACAGCAGGTATTAGAAAAACATTCAATCTTTATTAATTTTTACTTCAGAAGAATAAGTAAAAGTAAAATATTTTCAGGGAAGTATTTTAGCATATGTAAGAGTTTTCATTTTAGAAGGTTATCATTTGGATAAAGAAATGTTGTGTGACTGATAAAGATAGATAACAAATTAGAATATTAATCGATTTTTTAATCGTTGAAGTAGATCTTGGCAATCCGGCAGATGTGGTTTTTGCAAAATTGATAGCAAACAGCTTTGCTCTGTCACTCAAAATTCTCACTTGCAAGAACAGAGTTGTTACAGTGGTAAGAAGTCTCTATGTCATTAGTTTGGAAATCTTCGCAGTCCATTGCAGACCATACTGAAATGAAATTGCCTGATGATATCATGGGAAAAACAAAACTACAAGAAGAAAAAGAAGTAAAAAGAAAATACAAGACATTGAGGGAGAAATGGTCAGCATTTGAAACATTTTCTCTTTTAATTTTTAGCTCACCATGCTATGAAATGAGGTAGAGGACACCTTTATGTGGATGTTCCTTTGTTTTTAAACTTTGATTATAACATTGCAAAGGCATGAATAGGTTTCTAGTGTATGGACTCTGTAATTGGCAGGTCTGGGAAAAGGTCTGTAGATGGATGGGAACTTTGAATGCACTGCTGCATACTTATTTTCAAACAGCAGTGAAAGCAAGAGGAAAGTCCAACCTGGAGAATCTTTCCAAATAATTCTTTTCCTTTTTTTTATTAGTCGATTAAAGTGCTTGCTGAAAAAAAAGTATACTAGGTGATAAGACAACCCTTATTTATTATGAAATACATTTTAGTTACTATAAAATATGGTGACTTATGCTGATACTGAGACCAGAACATAGTAAACACATTTTAGAAACCCAGACTCTTATCCAAGATCATGCAGGTATTCTGTGGTGAGTGGAGAAATGAACCTGGGGTACTCACAAATCCCATGCCTATTGTCTGCTCTCCTTCTAGAGGCTGCAGATATGATTGGATCTTCTCGGCATCTCCACCAAATAACGGGACTGTTTAACATGACATTCTGCTGTGTATATATTTTTTTTTTTAATTTTGCCTTTTCAAAAAGAAAGTGAAATATTAATTGTAGCACAAAGGGGCAAAGGGCTTGGACATGGGGGTTTTTTTGAAATATTTAAATATGAAATAGTGTCATTGGTACGTTGAGGCATCTGATATCCCAAATAAGTTATGTTTTCCCCATTAAGAACAATATCAAATCCTACACGAATATATGATAATTAACGAGTCTAAATGTGTTTGCCGTTTGTACAAGATCACCAAATAAGTTCAAGTAGGCTGAGTCCAAAATACTGGGGGTGGAAGGGGTGAGGGGAACCCATTTCTCTATCAGAAGTTTAGAGCATTTCCTTACTATTTGTTCACGTATGTGAGTAGGGAGTTGTCAGCATGGTGGTGTCAGCCTGTTACAAAGCTGAGGATTTAATCGTGGTAGAGAAGTTGTCAGACCTTACCTCTTACAGATGGCTGCAATTGTTGGGGGGTTGGGGGGGGGGGTGGAATTTCTCTTAAAACAGAGCAGAATGTGAATTTATTTCAACCAAATTGTTTTATACTGCCCTCCTGGAAATTTCTTGCCATGTTAGAGAGAGAATGGAGATGGTGAGTGGGCCTCACTGAGGCAGCACAGGTACTTGGGTCTAAGAACACTCCCCAGACCATGAACCAGGTTTTCCCTCTGGTAGGTTCAAGCTGAAGACCTGACCCCAAATCTTCCACATGGCAGAGGAATGCCATAGTCAGCAAGTTCTCTCATCTTTACAGATTAGTGACAAACCTGTTTTCTAGTTACTTTCTCATTTAAAACTTCTAAAGGCCTCATCTTCATCCCCATGTGACAGGGAAGGCTTTGACAAGGTTATTGAGAGAGGATTTTTTTTTTTCAGTGCTGTTTTCTGTGTGCAAGAGAGAAACAAGCAAATGTTTTAGTTGCCTCTGCCTAAGATGCCTGCAGATGGAAAATAAGCCGTCATGATTTAGTGAATATATAATACCACAGAATGTACCCATATTGTGAAAAAGCTCACTTGTAATCAACCTGGCTTGAGTGATAAAAAAGCTCAGCCATAGGAGGGGCTAATTTATAGTCTCTTCTTTCTGGCCTTTCATAGAAATTACATAATATCAAGTTATGCTTATTTAAAAAAAAAAAAAAAACAACGTTAAAATAGTGCAATACATTATGAGAAAAGTAAAGGCACAGTAAATCACACTGACCTGAATAAATACGGTTCCTTTCATATGACTTGTAATAGAACAGTCATCTTTTTAAAATAATATGTTTTGTAGAACACATAGAAGTCACAAGATAAATAGTCTAGACATACTTAGCTGACTAAAAATACCAGGATTCCGATTAAGATTTAACTTTACAAAACTCCAAGGTAGGGCCTGTGGAATTTAAATTACACTGATATTTCCTCCTGTAGTATATGCACCAGAGAATTTGTATTTTATCGAAACCAGATGAATTTAATAGAATGAGGAAATAAAGGTTCCAAGAAAAACAGAGATCCCATTTATATTAGTATGCATTTATTACAAGAGCAGTGATGCAATATGTAAACACAGTTAAAATTTTGATTGATGCAAGCAGAAATTCTGTTTTTTCATAGATTTGTATCTCTTTAAAGCAGAACATACCCCACCTTTCGTGGCAGGAGAGTGTAGGCTGCCAAAAACACACAAATCATTCAGAAAGGTGATATCCTCACATATATTACATATAACATATATTTCACTCTGGATAAAGCAAGTGGGATCACTTTATTACAATGAGTCATACAATTAAAGTGCAAAAAACCTGTGAGGTTACTGAGGCATAACTGTGAAGAATTTTTTTCTCCATTACATAAATCCCTGCATTTTGGTTGTGAGTGCTTGATTTGCATAATCACAGTACAGTTGTTTTTCCATAAATGCACTGTGTATAAAAGTCACTCTATCTTAATTGGTTCTTATACTTTCTATCCCAATTTATCTTTAATCGGAAGAATTTTTAAGCTGTTTACCAGAAGGAGAAAAAAGGCACCATGTCTGCTTTTGCACTCTGCATTTTAAACATAGTAATTACAACACCTGAAAAAGGGGGTTAAAAAAACCCAAGCACTTACATGTCTGAAAAGAAAATTGCATTAAAAGACTGCATAAGATACATTGATTCTTTCCTTCCTCCTTCTCACTGCTCTTCCATCTGGGCCTTTGTCTACAGGCTAGGAAAATATCTGCCATACATTTACAGTAAGCGAGTTCTGGCAAGACTATGGGAATGCAAGACAGCAACAGCTTTTGGGCACAGGCTTTCAATGTCGAGATGCTGATACTAACCATACAAAAATAAAACTTAACATCGATCAGCATTAGCTTACTTAACAAGCATCTTTGTAAAAGCAAAGTGATCTTTATGTGTTTCCTGAGAACACATTCCTGTACGAACAGAAGACCTCATTCTGCCAGTACGGTAAATAAAACAGAAAAAAATCCCATAAAATTCCAGCGTACATCTGACTGAATAATGATAATCTGTTAGTGCTTCTCATGTAATCTTGAATAGCTGTAATACTGAATGCATTGAGTCCGGGATACTACCATTACGTCTTTAATAGGAAGTTATTGCATATTTCTAATAGTCTTTGCTCTCTTGCATTGTAATTGGATAAAAAATTACATTTCCATACCAACCTTATTCTGAAATGTTTGGCTGGCTGGCAACTCCATTTGGCCTCAGTAGCTGGAGCTCAAAACCCCTGCATTTGATTCATTGGGTACGAATGACTGATAATCCCCCAAACCAGGAGCTCAAACCTGTGTGATGATTCAGACTAAAACCCAATGTTCTGTGCAGGCTTCTTTCACATTCTGTTTGCACATATTCAGAGAAAGATTTGTTTACCTCTGCTTGGCTTAGTGAGTAACTGTCAAAACAAAATGGGACTGGAGGCTATAGAGGAAACTGTAACTAAAAAATGTAAAAATAAGTGGAAGACTGAGGTCTGGGTTAATACTAAATAATAGCTTAGTGATCTGAAGTACAGACTTGTAGATATCTGTAGGTAAATTGGCAAGTAAAATAATTCTGGAATTATATCTTTAGCCATTGAAGTTAAGTCTTCAGCTTTCAGCAGTTAACCTGGGCAGACCGCATCATTTCTTTCTCCCTGCTGCTGTCTGCTTTTTTGCCCTTCTGCCTTTCTTGGTTGACTAACTGAGGGTATATTAAGGGTTCTTATCGCCCTCTATAAGTGGCAATAAAGTTCATTTCTTAATTTTTCATTCTTATTTCGCATCAAGATTAGCAAGGACATATTATTGAATTTTGTCTATTATTAGAAAATTGATGATTTTATGCATGGGGTCTTTCTGAAACTTAATTTTTATGGAGCTCCCAGCTTGATCATTTGCAGAAAATAAATTTAGGCAGTTCATTTCACTGCTTCTTCTAATGGTTCCTGGAGTACAAGTGTCAATTGCACGGAGAAGTGAGGGCACGTTCTTTTCTAAGTTCATAAAGAAGAAGCAAAATGCTGGTAATAGAGTGCCTTCAGATTTCAAAACTGGATAAATAGGGAGTGGCAAATACCATAAAATCATGGTAAAGTTCTCAGCAATACCTATTCTTTATATTTCCATGACACACACCAGTGTTTGTCCTTGCCTAAGACCTTAGGTTAGCTGGAAAAAAAATGAGTCTTTGTTTCAGAGACCTTCCTATGTAAATATAAGGCAAGGAATAGCTGCCTGCCTGTAGAAAACGAGGACTATGTAAACGTATGTTCGTGTAGTTATAGACAGATAGATATGTACACATGTATATTTGTCAATACAATAAGCAGTGATCTCAGCTGAGGAGCAGTCTGACATTGGCAAACTGTTTCGATATCCTGGCAAAGAGAACTTGTAAAGAAAGATTTAGAGGAGAATAAAGAAAGAAGTTTCTTGATGTGTAGGAAAGAGTGAAGAACAGCACTGGAGGAAGAGGAAAGGCATAAATCCAAGTCTTCTTGTTTCCCTTCCTGTCATCAAACAATCAGCAATTGCTCATGCCAAGCAAATACATGCAGCTTTACACTGGGAAAGAAACAGGGGAAATCAGAAATAAAGATTTATTTTGGAACACAGAACAAGCACAAGAAAGAGCTATTACAGTGCGATAGTAGAGGGGGGAAATAATTTCTAAATACAGCAATTTAAATGCAAATCTCTCATTAATTTGTTTTCTCCCTGAGCCCCCAGTCCCAAAGTACAGTAATTGCATGAGAACTTCAGAATTATTTTTTTAATTGAAGAAAAGTTTCTAGATCACCTGCTGGTGGGGAAAAGCTTGGAGATACTGCCCACACACCCCCAGAAGACACAAAAATTGTGAGACAAAAACAATTCAACTCTGTTATTTTATAAACTCATAGTATGAAAATACCTTCAAAATTTTTAGGGGTCCAGTATATTTTGAATGCTTGAAATTAGGAGTCCTGAAAATGCAGCTTTTAAATCCAAAGTATCTAAATAGATACTGAGGAGTGGAAGAGTGGAAGTGAAAAACTCATGAGGTAGAACATGGATGAAAAACCTTGTCTGGAAGAAAAAGCTCGTGGTCTGAGATCCTGCTGAGTTGCACTGTTGATAGTTCAATACTTGAGTCTGTCATGCAGAAAAAAATTCAAAATCTGTGATCATATTTTCATATGCCTTCTGATAGGATCCCCGTAACATGTCCTGTAATTAAATTTTCAGATCTGTGAAAGCTTCCAGCTTGATCCTCATACAGGACTGAGCTAGGAACCTTAAGCTGTTAGAGGTATGAGCTGCTCTATCATGAGCAAAAGTGCTGCTGCAGGCTGTAGTTGGATCCAGCACCCTCAAGCACACATGCTTACCAAGAGGTTACATATCCCCTCTGATAAAAGCAAGCTGAAATCATACATCTGATGCACTTAGGTCTGAGGGATGGCCCTGTTCCTATGCTGGCCCTTATCTTGGCTCCTTGGGCAAACAAAGGAGAGCAATCAGAATCACAGAATCATAGAATCATTTTGGTTGGAAAAGACCCTCAAGATCGTTGAGTCCAGCTGTTAACACTGGCACTAAACCATGTCCCTAAGAACCACATCTAGGTGTCTTCTAAACACCTCCAGGGACGGTGACTCCACCACTTCCCTGGGCAGCCTGTTCCAATGCCTGACAACACTTTCCATGAAGAAATTTTTCCTAATATCCAATCTAAACCTCCTTTGGTGCAACTTGAGGCCATTTCTTCTTGTCCTATCACTTGCTAGCTGGGAAAAGACACCAANGTGTGGCCTCACCAGTGCTGAGTACAGTGGCACGATCACTCTCCTAATCCTGCTGGCCACACTATTCCTGATACAAGCCAGGATGCTGTTGGTCTTTTTGGCCACCTGGGCACACTGCTGGCTCGTGTTCAGATGCTGTTGACCAGTACCCCCAGATCCTTTTCCACCAGGCAGCTTTCCAGCTACTCTTCCCGGAGCCTGTAGCACTGCCTGGGGTTGTTGTGACCCAAGTGCAAGACCCAGCACTTGGCCTTGTTGAAACTCATGCCATTGGCCTCAGCCCAATGATCCAGATGGTCCAGATCCTTCTTTATGTCCTTCCTACCCTCCAGCAGCTGCAGCACCCTCCATCCCCAGCACAGTTGCCGCACATTTAACCCATATAGGTTCTAGTCTGCAGCACCTCGAGGGTGCACTGTCCTGTCTGGAAGGAAATACTGTCTCTTAACCAGAAGCGTACTGGGAGCATAACCTCAGTGTCAAACAGAATTATACATTATTGATTACATGTGTCTGAAAGATTGTTTTCAGAAACAGCAGTTGGTTTTGAGTTGTATAATCTGAAAGAAGAAGGTGAAGCAAGTTCTCCTGTAAAATAAATGATTCTGAGAACATTTCAGCAAAATATAAGAAAACAGAAAATCCCCATTCAAATTAACTTTTACAGCCATAGGGTGAAATCCATCTATAGGAGAAACAGGGGTGAGCACCTACCTTTGGTTTGGTGACAGGGTTTTAACAAGGGGTGCCAGCGTACCCCCTCGGGTCTCCTCTAGCACATCACTGTGATTATTATTTTATGTGTTACAATGACTCTGGTAGGTATTTTATTACACTATAGATATGTCAAGTTGTGCCAGTGCCTTATAAATTGTGTAGAGAATTCAATTTACAAGTAGAAAACTGAACATGGTTGCTAGCTTTCTTTTAGTACTAGGAATGTATCTTAAAATTTCATTACTTTGTGTGCAGGAAAGTGCACTAAAATTATGTTTACATGTGCAAAATAAACACAATGTTTGCTAGTCTTTTTCAAACTTACCTGCAGATGCAGTATCTACAGAAATTACCCATTATCTCTTATAATTCAGTATGTAATCTTGCTCTGAAAATGCTCTATAAAGAGAGTTCATGGAATGATTATTCTGAACTTAAAACTGAGAATACATTTAGAGATTGATTCTCAGCAGCATACTGCATAAAAGAAAAAAAAAAAGCACTTGGGACTATGGTTAATAGATTTGCTTTTTAAAAGCGTGGTGTAAATGGGCAATGAAAATACAGGAATTGCTGTTAAGATTGATATTCCATACTTTACCTAAAATACTTGTGCCTAGGCACTGTGGCACGCTAGAAGATATTTTTATAAGAACCAAGAGCAGATAATGAAGGCTGTTTAATTCTGAGGCACTGCTGTAAACTGGAACAGATGAAGAATAGAATGTCATTTTCTGTTGTTATTGTTAACAGTTCTACTTAGAACTGAGTTTGCTGCTGAGAATTATCCAAAGTCTTCCCTGAGGGATTATAAATACATCATACCTCCTTATTTTGGTTGATATATGATTTTTTTTAAGTATTCAAACTTTTTTAAATAGACAAAAATTCCTTTACTGATATAGGAAGTGTTTAAGGTATCTGGTCATCAGTGCCAGATTGCCGAAGTGGGTGAAATACTAAACAACTGAACACCAACAGAAGCTTTCAGGAATGCTGTAGGTCCATAGCATCTTTTCTTGCATTACTTATATCTCTTTAGTCTTGGCTTGTATTTCAAGGGAGATCTTGAACTGGCCTAGATCTGAAAATCTCTACTTCTCCCAGAACATGCAGCCAGTTTGCAAGAGCTGTGGAGGTGGCCTCAGATCTTCAGAAGGATCTTGGTATGGGTAGACTTTGCTCTAACTCTGCGGAAGGAAGCTGTGCTGTTGAACTTGAATGACTGCCTCATGAAGGCTGAGCTCCAGCTGGCAGCTGAGTGAGCCATCTGCCTACTCCTGTGCAGGTTTCTGAGTCTGAATCTAATCTTAATTATCAACTTCAGCAAGAGCTCCCTAATTGGCTCACAGGCCCAGTATCATCTGGGGGCATGTTTCAGTACTGTAGCTGGCACTGTTTTCCTATTACAGGAAGAGCCGCCAAAGTGAAAGATGAGGTTTGTCCTTTCAGCTGGGAAAGGCGTCTCAACCCACATCGAAAAAGGAGCTCCAGAAATGTTCAAGGTTCCTGCACTTAGCTTTTAGGAACCAGGCTTTGGGACTCAAATTCACAAATCTGAATTAAAAGCCTTGGTTCTCTTCAGAATGACACAGAAACAGGACACCCAGGTTTATCCAGAAGGAAAAAAATGGAGGCAGATGGGTCCGAAATTGTACTGGTCTCACAGACTTAAGTATTTAGGAAGAGCTCTAGGTTAAGCCATTATAACAGACAGATTCACGGCCCAAAAACACTTTCTCTGGACTTAAATAACTGCTTTCTCTTATGTTCAGAGTGATTGGCTCACTCTCTTCTGTCAATGTATATTGGGTTGAAGAGCAAGGGAACTCACCAGAGCAGAGACTTGACTGAAGGACAGAATATGCATTTTGCTGCTAAATGCAGCTGGACAAAATAAGCAAATAACACTGGGTATTTAGGGCTCCTTACTCTTAAACAAGCATCCCACACTGGGCTGCAGATTCTGACCCCGCGTACCCCGCATTTCTTTCCCAGCTATTCCTGCAGGAAAGGCAGATCCAAGTTAGCTTTCCAGCTTGATCCCTTGATTTCCTTTAGTCTCAGGAAAAGCAGGAACTTGGGTATTTTAAGCTGCAGCCTGAACTTCTATTCCTCAACCTTTGCTGGCAGCTCCCAGGCCAGTTCGAAGCAGCCACACAAACTGTTTGACTCAGTGGAGTAGAGGTGGCAGTTCCTTGAAGAAGAAGGGAGAAGGAGTATCCTAAAGCTGATGAGCTGCCAATAGGATTGGAAGTCATTGCCACATGAGAAGCTTTCTCCTCCTGGAGCTGTGTCAGGACCATTCCCCATATGGCTGTACCCCAATGGGCAGGAAACCTCCAGGACTAGGGCAGGTATCAGTCGTTTTTATTATTGGGAGCAGTTTATAGAGAGGCAGTACATTCTTCGTGCAATCAACAGTGTTGATAATACTTTTTATACCTTTCTTATAGATATTTTTATGTTCCCTCTTTACTAGAGTTCATTGAATTTTCTATCTTCCTTCTGTGTTATTTCATTTAGGTATTTATTAACACTTTTCGCCTACCCAGAACTCACATTAAAAGATTGGCACAAGCAATATATTTGTTAGCCCAACATTCGGACTCGTTTCTTTTTAAGTTCAAACCTCACTTCTCCTCCAAAGCCAGCTGTTTTATCATGTTGGTTCTAAGACCTCAGTACCAAATTTTCAGCAAACATTCTCTAAGCTGGAATACAGCATTTCAGGTCTCAGCCCCGGAGTCAGTTATTTGCAATATGCCATAAATGTAGATTTACTCACAGCCTGGTTAAGAGAAGGAGAGCGGGGGAAGATAAGGGAAGCTTACTATTAATAAATTTCAGTCTAGCATAGCATTTTAGATTACAACTCAGTGATAGTAATCACTTTATAGGAAATTGTTCCAGAATACCAATTTCTAAGCTCTCTTGCCTCATGGGATATTTATTGATGAGTTTTAAGTCCTAGGACAGCGAGGTGGCCAAGATGGCAGAAAGTAGTATGGGGGGTGGAGAGGACCAGTGGGCGAACAAGAAAGCTTACTGTTACCTGAAATCAGGGCGTAACGTTAATGATGATAAAATAGCATGAAAAAAAATACAAGATTGACTATTCTGAAACAGCCATGCATTTATTTAGCAGTGAATGTATGGTACAAAATACTTACACACACATAGGAAGAGGCAAAATGGAAGACGGGAACTATTTACAAAAGTAATTTTCCTGTTCCGTTGATGCACTGACTGACGTGTTTGAGCTGTGGAACATCCTTGATTTGCAGTAGCTCATTTTTGTAAGGAATCCATGGACAGCTGGGCTTTGATCATGCAAAGTGCATGGATCTATCCAACATCGCTACTGCTTCTCACTGCCACCTAGAATAAGAAAACTAGCTGTAATTTTATAATGGTAATGACAAGAAGCATTTTTGTTCTGTTGAACTCAATATTTGTCCCAGTATTTCTTGGTAGAAACAGAACAGAAAATGATATATCCTCTTTAAAAACAACCAACCAATCGCCTAAATTGTGTCCCCATTTGGTAAAATAATCTGTGTGATACCAAAGCCCTGATGTCATAGCAACACTAGCTGAACCCTGCAGTGCAGGATGAGTGCAAATTGGTGAACAAGTTTTTTCTTGTTTTCAAGTCTTTTTCTTGACTGGCCTACGCCACTCCTGTAAATAACCTAAAAGGCTTGTTATAGCCGTGCAAGTATGACATGGATATGCAGGCTGAGTTCAGGTGCTGAAATGATACACAGCAGAATTTAGAATTTCAAAAGGTTTAATCCAGTAAAGTATTTAAATATGTACTAACCTTTAAGCTCCTGAATAGTTCATTGAATTAAATTTGTTACACATAAGTGCTTTGGAGGATCAAGACTGTAAACACATTTCTAATATATGCTGCAATTTACAGGATGAACTGCTACATTAATTCATATTTTAACATAAATTAATTTTGCTTTAGCTATGGTTATTTTAAAAGTTTGTAACTCTACAAGTGATGTAATTTTAGAGACACACCACACACACGTATAGTGGTAGTAGCAAATTTCTTTTCAGACCTTCATAAGTATCAGTGTAATTTTTTTACCCTCCATTTCATTTTAGTAGGCTGCTTGCTGAGATTTGTACCCTCTTTTGTCACATGGCTTATTATCACAACACAGATTTTCATCATTGTTGTCAAAAAGAGACAGCATTTAGGGCAGTTGTTTAGTTTAAATGATCAGTAGAGTGCTACTTTGAGATCATTTGGGATGAGGATGACTGAAATTTTCCAATGGAAACCATTGGAAGAATGCAATTACCTCACTTGGGATTTGGGCCAACCCTGCAAACATCCAATTTCCACAGAAGTGATTGAGGTTCTTTCCATTTAGTTTAATGAGAGTTGCATGGGGCTGTAAGACATTACAATCCTTTTGGGGAAATCCCAGGGGATCTTTCATCACCACAAAAGCTGAAGACATTGGTTTTATGCTTCCTCCAAAGCACAGCAGGCCTTGCATCAGCGTGTCTCCACCGCGGCTCCTCAGCATCACTGGCTCAGGGGGAAGCAGGCCACCACGGTGCCGCTTTCTGTGCCTGAGAGGGATCCAGGATACTGGCAGATGATGTTGTTTAGCTTTCTTCTGGGTTTCGATCATCCGTGAGCTTTTGGTTCAGCTGTTTGGTGGGTGTATTGGAGTGCTGCGGCAATGAGCAAGGAGCAGATGTGATGCCTCACTAATTCCTCCCTCCTTCCAGATTCAGCGCCGAGAAGCATCTGAAAGTCAGCATCAGGCTAACAGAGAGTTCAAGACTTTTTCAGTGGCTGGATTCCAGCAGGACTTTGATTCTTGCAGACAAAATTATAGGATTGCCTCCAAAGCTACTGATCGTTCTCTGTTTGGGCAGACTTTAACCTTTCCCCTGGTATCAGGGGTATTTATAAGTGCTAGGAGTGTACGTTGTGTCAGTCATGTATGCTGAGATGAGTCACTTTGAATAGGTAAACAAGTGCTATAGTGCCTCTCTCTTTCAAAGTTGAGTTTGCTTTGGTTTGTTTTTTCTAAGAGATAAAGACAAGTTGTAATACACCTGTGTCAACACAGGACTAAAATAAATTATGTCCATGCTTACAGTTGTAGGTGAGTGTACTTACTGTCCAGTTCCCAAAGTTAATGAGGCTATACCCAAGTTCTGTGGATGTTGAATTACAGCAGTTTGTTACTCATTCAGCATTGTCAGAATAAGGGTTGGGAGCCATTAGGAACCTGAAGTGTCAGTGAGGATTCTTGATGTAGCAAAGCAACGCTGATATTCCCTGCTTTCCCACAATATCTTATGGTGCAAGAAAAATAAAGGGATTTTCCATCAGTACTTTGTTTGTACTGACATTTGCGGAGTGGAGAATTGAGAGCTGCAAAATATCTATGTTCTTGTCCTGATGCTAGTTGAAGTTAAGTTTGCCCTTTATAAGGTAAAAAAAAAAAAAAATTAAAATCAGTGTCTCTTTCTCCAAGAAAGTGCAACATTTGCTTCCACTGGACAAATAAACATTAATGACAGTATATGTCTTCACAACCTCTATGTCCATAGGTTTGATGTTCTGAAAATTACTATTACAGTGTATGTTGACGAGATGTATGGCTTGTAAGCATTAGAGGTCACTTCTGTGATCTGAAAGTAAATGATAGCCAATTTGTGACATACAACTCCAGTTCTTCTTACCATCTTTAATCTGCTGCCTCTTTTCCTTACTTTTTCCTGGCTCCCTCATCACACAAAACCTTCTCCTGTCATTTATGGTTCCTGTCTCTTCAGAAAAAAGTCTGGCCATTCTGAGACTTCCGTGGATAATATAGCTACAGGAGGAAAAGGAAAAGTTAAGGCCTCTAAAGTTTTTTTTGACATATGGCTGAGAGAGGCACAAGGCTCCCTGCCAGTGCTAGGCTCTGCTCCATTCTCCAGGCTGGCTGGCTGCCACAGGATACTTCTGATGAAAAAGAATAAATATAAAACAATATTTCTCTAATTTTCTCTTCACACAGAGCTTGCTAAGAAGGAGTGAAAAGCTTTCAGCTAATATTTTAGCAAAGCAGACTGAATACTGATGTTTATTTTTTAGTCACTTCAAGAGTAATGTACTGTAAAATACACAAATTTTTCTCTCACAGTGGCAGAAGTCATGAGGGTAGGACTAGCCGATTTTTTGCTCAAGACTAGCAGGGCTTCTGTCAGTGGTTGTTCTTTACACCATTAATATGCTGAACGTTCCTGCACTGAACCATGAGCCTTATATCCCTGCTCAGTCATTTTCTAACAGCTACTAACTATACTGCTAGTTGGACAAGAAACATTTTTGGAAGGAGAGGCAGCAGGGAAAGGTGTGTTGCATATAACCCTGCCATGTCAACGGCAGTCAGCAACATTGTGTATGGCCTCAGATAGGGATCAACAGTTGAGACAAGCCAGGATAAATCACAGCATTGCCAAGTTTAGAGAGAAGCCAAGGGAAAATTGGTTACGGTACTGGCTTCTAGAAGGTTGTTTCCTGGCATGAGCTGGCTCAGGTTGAAGGCATGTGAGGCCAATTAAGTAAGTACCAGCCACTCGCGAGGGGTATGCCTGAGAGAAACGGCTTTCATAAAGGGATAAAAGGGCTATCAATCAAAATATAGTCTACATGTTGACCGTAATTAAAACACTTTGACTAGAGAGCTGTCTAATAGGGTTTAATTTGGGGTGGTATTTTTAACTCTTCTGTGGTTGAAATCCGTGGAAGCCACTGCAGATCTCTAAGCCATCAGCAATGAGGTAGGTGGCATTTAGTTTTGCTCCAGGGAAGGATTTCGTCTTTCATCAAGTGTCAGCTCCACCATGATGTGCCTGAATAAATATAACTAGCTTCACTTACTTTAGTGGAGTCCCCTGGGACAACACTGCCAACATAAGTTATTTATTATTTGGGATGGGTTGAGTACTAGTCACAGCACAAAAATATTACCTTCCAAGTTTACTCATTATTGCAGGTGACAGAGACAAAAACTTCGTACTTACTAAAGGACTATTTCACCATAACAATGACATTCATTGGCCCATTTTTAGCTCTTCCAGATGCACTTCTCATCTACTATAGTGTTCCTGGATGGAGCCATAACTTTGGGTCTGAAGCTCCATTGAAAAGCTGTATTGATGAGGTCTTTCTTTTTCTGAGCTCAAGCACAGGCTTCTCACCACTTGGCAGATCCAGGAGTTTGTGACAAGTCTGATTAGAAACACTCAAACTGTCATCTCAAAATAAGCAGAAGTTATCTGCTAGTTTCTGAAACCCTTTTTGAGATCTTACCGAATAAGTCCTAATTTTGCTGTGCTGCAGAGTAATCTAGTAGCAGCAATCAGAAAGCGAGGGAAATATTTGCAGGTTTATTTTTGAGATAATTTGGGCAAAACGATATTATTTTGCTGCATTCCTTTGTTATGGAAAATATAGCGAAGGCAGCACAGGGTTAAGATTCAAATTTTGTTAAGTGTTGTGGTCACCAATATAGTCAACATTTAAGTCTAGAAGCAGTTAGAAACTTTGCATCGGTTGTCTTATGTTGTTTTTAGAAATAGTTTCTGTCTGGCTGTAGCTGTTATCTTTTTTTTTACTATATGTAAATCAGCATTCTATATTTATGGTGGCTTAAAACTCCGTGCTGATTTAAAGACAATTCACAGGTGGCTGAGCCATAATCAGGCCTTCATACATTATAAAAGCAGTTTGTCTTATGAGTACTATATATTGATCAAACATTGGATAGAAGTGTGATCAAAGTAATACAAGAGTAATAGTAAAGATAATAAATAAAAATAAACAATAAATAAATAATGACTAATTAGTAAATTAAATAATATAAAATAAAGACTAAAACAATGTCCTTAATGCAATGTAGATAGAGCTACGTGTTTGTACCATGGTCTAAAAGCTCTAAGTTGTACTGAAATCAAAATATGATGTTTGACAATCCTCTTTTCATTCCTTAGGAACTGTATGATACCGTGATAAAATATATCAAGAAAATCTAGATCTGAAGAAAATTTTGTTCATATAAAGTTAAATGCTTTCCATTTGGAACTTCTTTATGCTACGTATTTGGGAGAAAGAAAGCACTTTTTTTTTGAAGCCTCTGTTGCCCTAAGGCTTTTTAGTGTATTGCACAGTACTGTTAACCCTCAGTGCACATATTCACAGAGGGCAATATTCATTCTGCTACGTGGGCTTCTGTGACAACCTGTGCAGCACAAAAATATCATCTTAATATAAGTTTTGAATTATGAAAGATGCCTTTCGCGAGCTTCGACAATGGAGTAAATTTCACAGCAGCATATAGAAAAATACCGTGGAAATGACTATTTGATTAGCAATTTCAGACTGACATTTCATTTGAAAATTTGTTATGACTTACCAAAGTATCCTTTTTCTATGAATCACCACACTTATCTTTCCCAGGCTAAAGGAATGCTGTCAAAAA
Organism: Pampusana beccarii; assembly: GCA_013399365.1. Classification (NCBI taxonomy): domain Eukaryota; kingdom Metazoa; phylum Chordata; class Aves; order Columbiformes; family Columbidae; genus Pampusana; species Pampusana beccarii. The sequence goes on along the minus strand of VWYH01002958.1, from coordinate 159,214 downwards.
CACAAAATGCTTTTTTCCTGTTTATTAGTGAGTTCACCTCAAGACATAATCCTACAAACATTGTTCAGCATAGTTTTCCTGGAATTAATGGAACTATTTACAACTGAAAAGACTCAAATCGGAGCTCTACTTGTCTAGAAACATCAGGCAGCAAAGAAAATTACTTTAATGGGACAATTTTCATCATTTATGATTCTTTTTTTTATAATAGAGACCTCTATGTACATTTTTTCAAACAGCAGACACGATTTTCACTATGGGATTTATCTGTCATATCTATTATTCTCTTGCTTGGAGGTTCTATTTTTGTTCTTGAAACTAGTAGGACTACAACAGAGCTAAAGCAGGAAAGGGAAATGCCGATGGTGTTGTCACCAATTTTATTTTCTAATAAGTATAGTCACTAAGGCACTATCACAAGAGGAAGAACATGTCTTGCATCTTACTCAGCCTAAACAAGTTTAAACCCACAAATTTCACCCCATAGAGAAGAGAGCGAGCCTATGGGCTATAGGTTAGACTGCATGGAGAATGCCTTACTCATCCTCTGTGACTTGGGAACATTGCGCTGTGTGAGAAGCGGCTTAGCTTCTGGCATGTGTGGGGTAAATAGCTCACCGGTTAGGGTACCAACCAAGAAAAGAGAAGTCTCCAGAGCTTTACTCTCAAGCATATTTCCATTTTTCATACAGTGAATATTTCACCTAAAGCGGTAGGAAGAGTCAGATTGCTGGACTCCTAGGAGAGTGTCGTATCTACAGTGTAGTTCTTGCACGCTCTCGTTCTATGAATCTGCTGCAACACAAAGTGTTGCTTGATGTGGAGAATTTCCCAGGAATATAGAGCCATGCCCGGCCCACAGAGTCAAGGACATATTGGAATTCAGTGTTTTAGCAATCTGCATAGTACTAAATTCAGAGTTCTAGCAATCTGGATAGTACTAAATTGAGCGTTTTAGCAATCTGGTGAGCCTTGAGAAGGGGAGAAAGAAGGAAAACTATGAGATTTGGATAGTCTCTTTACCCTGCGTGGATTACTCCTGCTGTGCCCTATACCTTCGTATCTTGGGCTTTCTACAAACATCGGGTTTTAGGTTACAACAGGATCGAGACAGTTCAGACTATTTCTCTAAGGTGGGAATATGCAGAGTATCTTTGTCTACTGTAACACCTTATGAAAGAATGTTGTGATGAACTTTTCATCAAGATTTTTTTCTCCTTTGACCTTTTTTCATCTGAGAATTGATGATTTAAGCATTTTAAAACAGTTTTCTAACATGAAGTTACATATGCAAATTTTTGAGAGGGAAAGCAAAAAGATAAAACACTGGTATTTATTCCCTTACATTGGTCTCACAGCCTGTAGACTGTGTGCTGGGTAGATGGTTTTACACATTATTTTATTACCTCATGGCTATTTTTGTTCTCAGTGCTAGAATCGCTTATGGCAGAATTTCAATTGAGAGCAATCAGTTTTCATACTGAATAAAATGTTTGTGGAATGTTTATTTGCAAGAAAAAGAAATATTCTGAGGATTCTGTAATAAGAATATTTTAAAATAAATCCCTCAACAAGGTTTTGCTCATGCCTGATTTTACTGTGAACAACTCACATCAGCAATATAACACATCTGCAAAAGTGGTTTTTTGTAGTTGACTTCTGCCTTAATAAGTGAGGCCGAAGGATGATTTACAGCTTTAAGATTTTTTCTTTTTTTCCAACTGTATCATTTTGCCTAATGAAAGAACATTACCTCCCCCAGTAAATGTGGCCTCCACTGCTGTTGTAATGTATCTGTGGATACATTATCACTGCTTCTGCTTCTGTGAATGAACAATTCCAAAGCAGCTACAGAGAATTTATTTGCTGATTACTCACCTGCTATTAAAGTGGTTCCAAATAAAGTGAAATGGCAGACACACTGGCTCTTGGAAGCTCTTTCCAACAATAAAAGGAATTCTGTGTGTTCTCTGCAGCACTCAAGCTGCTTTACAGATGCACCATATTTAATTAGATTAGTTTTAATTAGAGTGCAGATGCGAAGTTGCATCTGTGTATTACTATTAGTCTGGTTTGAGACACTTTCAGCCAATAACAAACCACCATCTTATTTGCATTCATTTAAATGTGCTAACCTTTTGCTTGCTGGAATTATCACTAGGGAAGAACATATATAACATAGAGATTAATGTGTTGTTATTGTCATGTGGCACCATATGCAGAAAGTGAAGTAGGCTAAGAGACAATCATTCAAGGGAAGAAGAAAAGGAAATTGCACTGAAGAATTAATTCACTCTTAAATAAATCTTTCTGAGAATTGCATTTTTACTTATTTGAATTCCTTTAGAGTACTTATTTTCCAAGACGATCTTTGCAAGCTTTGGACTTTATTGATTGCTCTTCTACCCTTAATGTTTGTTTTCTTTATGATCTTTTCATTTTTATTTCTTCATGCTTCACAGAGTCTATTTTCTTTTGCTGCCTCTCCCTTTCTGTTCTGAGCTTAACTCCATTCTGAGGAGACAGAGGATTAATCGTTCATTACTGGTGACGCTACAGGTTTGAAAGAATTGTTGATTAGCTGTTGCAAAGTTCTTATTAGGAGAAAGCACAGCCGCTTCTTTAGTTAATGGCAGAGTACTTGCAAGAGGAATTGGGAATCAGGAACAGGATCCTCGCCGGACAAAAGTCATCAGGACCGTAGGCATTGATTTCAGCAGAATGAGCCTTTAACCCTGACTTCTACTTCTCTATTCTGGCCAAACTTGGGGTTAATCACTTCAGGTCTGATTGCATTTGTATAGGGACAGAAGCAAAAAAGTACTGTGTACTTTTAATTTTAAGATTTTATCATTTTCTCAGCCTTTTTGATCAGTAGCAATGAAATTAATCCAACAAGAAGAATGGATTTTAATTAAATTATTTTGATAAGTGGGATGAACTTTTGAGCAATGAAGAGATGCAGTGCTTGTTAAATTGCAATGAGAATATGTGTCCATGTAGAGCAGCTGCTAAGGTTGACTGTAAATACTGGAGCAAAATATTACTAGAGTAGAAATATGCCACTCTTAGGAGAGAAGCAGATGCTGGGCATCACATTAGATTGACCACTCTCAAGTTTTAGTGACATTCTTTGTGATCCTGCAAGCAAGTCACAGATCATCCTTTCCTCATTTTCCTTCTTTAAAATGAAATTTATGCTTTTCTCTGACTATACAATTTTGCAAATGCTCATTCAGAAAGCAATTCGAAGATAAAAAGCAATGGACATGGTGTGGTGCCAACTAGAGGACTGTAGATCCAAGTCTAATATAGAACTATTGAGTCAGACCCTGATGACTGTTTACTGCAGTGAAGTAAAACAAGAAAGTCTAATAATTGATTTTCAGAGCTGGCATAAGATTCTGTTTCCTATTCTCTTCCCAATGAATAGAAGAAGCTGCTGACATTTCAGCACTGAGTTTTCAATATGCCCTTACAAGAATGTTTCACTTAGTGGAGGAAGTCTGGCCTGGATGTACCTGTAGGGATCAATCTGTGCTGAGCGCTCTCAGTGTCAATAGGACTCTGCAGAAGGAGATGGAGGAAAAGGATGCTCTTTCTTTGAATTCAGCTCATACAATTAGATCCCATAAGGGATGTAAGTGCCTAGAATGTGTCTGGTTTTCATTTGGGCAGTGTAAGGCAAAACTGACACCTACTGCAGACAATCAAAGATGGACTCTGGTGTTGGGAGAGGGGATTTAGTTCTTTCTGTCATATCCAGGAAAAATGACTGACATAATTTGAGAAAAGCTTTCAGCCCGCATTCAGTGTTACATGGCTGAACTTCAGACACAGCACAGGTGGGAGCCAAGGGGTCTCAGAATGATGAAAAACCTCCCAGGCTGGCTGGCCAGCAGCAAGCTGGATACAGGGCTGTAAAATGGAGGGTTTTCATCTGAAACCCTTTGCACAGGTTTCAGAGCAGCAGCCTGGTTCACCTGTCCACTTAACACTGGGGACTGAAAATTCTGCTTTGAGGGACAGATGCCTAGCGCCCTTGTTTTTGGGGAACGGGGATGGGAGTAGAATGAAGCTGGGTCTTCTGGTACTACACTGGTAGCAGAGTTCGCCACTTTTTATGTATTAATCTGAAAGTTAGAGTGCTCCTTCAGGAAATGGAGAGACTTAGATTCAATTCCTTCATCAAGCCGCAAGCTCTAAGGTATGACAGCGCTTATAGCTCATGCTGAAGTCATGGCATTATGTAGGAAATAATTCAAACTATAGGTCAAAATGAGAAGGGAGAACAGATTTCTGGTTCCCATTCTCAACATTGTTAAATTTTAGAATAAGCAACAATCACCAAATAAAATACAGAAGTTGGTGAACAGAGTCTTCCTTTTCATGGTTCCTGCTCTCAAAGCTTGCAAAGTCATACTTCACCTCTACTTTATGTCACGTTTAAAAAAAGGGGGGAGATAAAAGTACTAGATGAGATTTTAAGGGAGAGTTGCTGTCTTAAGAAACAAACTGATAGTAGTTGCTTTTGCTGATAGCCGATAAGATTAACAGGACAAAGAAAGCATTGGGACAAACTGCCTGTATTAATCCACACTGTACAAGACCGTTTTGTGCTGTCCTTCAGGTTGATATGTGTGGTTATAAAACAGTCCTTTCCAGGCTTCTTTCAGATTCACATCATCCCCTAAACTGAAACTATCAACCTTGGGTTGCAGCTGTAATACACACTCATGGCTTAGCTGAATATAGGGCCTGACTAGAGCTTGTGTAAATTAATTATTCAGGCTAATTAGCAGAAGACTGAAGCACAACATGAGAGAAAACATATTCCAAACATGCTAAATTAGTAACTTCCAACATTGCTAGGTAGGCAAATTAAGCAGCTCAGCAACAGTGAGGAGTGCGTTAAAATTGTACCTTACAGAAAGAAGTAAAGATGAAGGATACAAGAAACAATTTGCAGGTAGTATGTAGGAAATGTTGATTAAGAGATCTAATGCAGTCTGCAGTGTTCATTCCACAGACCTGAAGAGCTATATCTGTACATCAGCCAAATAATTTTGATGTAGATTTCAACATACTAACATGAAATTCCAGACGTGTATACACAAAGGTTTTATTCTAGTTTCCTTCAGCAAGCTGACCGCTTTTCCAAGAAATAGAGCTTCCCTGGTCTTGGATGAGTAGCTTTTAGTGCCTCCTAGGAGCAGTTTTAACTTCTTCTAGACTGAACAAGAAGTAAGGAAAACTTGACTGCCCAGCATTTGCACAAAGCATTTTAGAGAGAATTGTGATCTTACCTCGATGGAACAAAATTTCAACTTTTGTATTTATGGAGACCAGAAAAAAGCCTCAGAATTCTTTTCCTAAAACCAATAGTGTTCTTTCTTAGGGAGCATAGCTCCAGATTTGATTAGATCTATTAATGAGGTCAAATGATGCTTTTAGGCTGGTAGCTAATGTAAACCGAATCTATTTATCACTTTGGCAGTGGTTCCTGCAACAAAGTTAATGACCATTACAGCATTTCTAAGTTAGCCAATCAAGAATGGTGCTTTTTTCTGTGCAAAAACGCAGAAGTTAGTAATCAATCATCATCATCCTTATCATAATAGTGCTGCTAGATGAGCTTCTGAAAAAGAAGAGCAACATGGCTATTAACCTTAACCGTACCTTGAAAATAGATTTCTTCCTACTAAGGCCACTACTGATCTGTGGGTTGCAGCCTTGATAGCTTCTTGCAGAATAAAGGAGGTCGAAATACAAGGCAAGGACACAACCCATATTTAGATTCTTTGCTTCAGTCTTTTAAAGTCAAACTAAATGCTTAAAAAGAGAAAGGTCAAAGCCTGCTCTTTTTTTTAAATAGCAGGTGAAAACAACATTTTGTCCAAGGCACTTGGGTTGTATATAGTCAGTGAATAACCAAATTAAGTTTCTTTTTATCTGTATTAGCAGTCTAAGTGTCTAATAACATAGAGATTCCACAAAACTGTATCTTCACAGTATCTTTTGATATACATATTCATAGCGACAGCCGTGTGCAGGTGGAACAGCAGAGGCAGCTGCAAAAGCTGTTGTGCACATTCATGCCAGTGGTGCTTTCTTGGGAAGTTTCAGTTGGTGGGGAAGGAGCGAGGGGAGTTGTCTTTTGTGGTGCTGGTTGAGGCAGAGGTGAGGCGTGCCATGGGAATGGGTCTCCCTTTCCACCCCAGCACTGGGATGAGGCTTGGGATAGCTGGGCTGTTGGTAGCTACTCCCTCAAAATTTGCAAAGCTGGTATAAATATCCTGGCCAGCACCTCTGCTTAATAGATAGAGGTCATGAAAACATTTTAATTTGGATGCCTGGGGCAAGCCTGGGACCATTCAGTCTTTCGGCACACACCCCAGAACAGCTCGCTAGCTGCCCTGGCCTGCCAGGCGTGCATCATATACCAGCGCAGCAGGACCCACACCATTATGCCCCCAGTCCCACGAACCAGTGTCATCCATGTAACATTCCCAAAACACCTGCAGCACAGACGGTTTACTCTCTGCCCTTTCCTGAGCTGAGCAGAGTGCCGCATCAAGGACAGCGGCCTACCAGGAATGCTCTCCTGCACAGCCCCGCAAAACTGAATCAATAACCCACTTTGAGGTCCCTTGGAAAAATGCATCCATACAGCCACAGCCAGCCTCACTCGGTGCTGCTGAGGTGCGCAGAGCCAGCCGGGGGTGGAATAGCACAGTTGCACATCCTGCACCCTGCTCTGCTGCACTCCATGACGGACTCACAGTATGGGCCTTTGCCTGTGTATGACGCACCCAGTCAGGCGTTGCTGGCCGTGGATCGAGACCAGGATTACCTAGCAACCCCAGCATCCACTTGCATCCAGATTTGAGAGGGCACTGGACCAACGAAGTGTATCTTATTGACAATCTTTGTGAATCCTGTGTGTGGCACATGCTGGTTGTCATCTGCCAACAACTGCACGTAAGTGTTATAGGACCATTCTTGGTGTTACAGACACCCTAGAAACAAAAATGACTGTATGGGAATATATTGGAAGAATGACGAGGAGGTTGGTTAAATGTAAATACGCTCAAGTGACCTGCAGCTGTCTGTAGAAAAAGCACATAGATCACACTAATTGTTTTACTGACCTTGTGTGCTTGACGAGTAGAACCTCTGTGTTAGGTAACGTAGGCCTGTGAGAAACTCTAGACACCTTATCACTATGTCTGAGATTCCTGCTTTGTTGTAAGAAAGAGCGGGAGGCTGCGCCTGCCTGAAGCCTTGAAATACAGGCGAGCTCAGCAGGCCCAGTGATCTTCTAGCAGGGCTGAATCGCTGCAGCGCCTGCGTCCCCGCTGTGTTACCTCTGCATGGGAGCTTAGGTGCGACTTTGGAGATCCCCCAGTAGAGAGGTAACTGAAATAAAACTTGCTCTTTGCAATGCATTCGTGGCCTCTGGCTCTTCTTGAGATGTGCCTGTGCCTGTGCACACAGTGACAAACCATGTGGGATGTTTCAGTCATGGTGACTAGAGATAGAGAATGTCATCTCACACTGAGAGTTCAGCATAAAAGTGCTTGCCATACATGCATTTATGGAAAAAACAGACAAGACTCTGTAGCCTGAAGAATTATTGAACATACAAAATTTTTACTTGGGGCATTCCTATTAAAAGCTGTCTCCTAGATCACCAGAATGAGCCATCATTGAAATCTGGTTTGTCTGGGACTATCTGCTGTTGTCTCAATAACACAGTCAGCTCAGGCACTGCTTTTGGAGGTTCCAGACCAAAGAGAGTCTCTTGGTTTTCTGTGTCCTTTGTTTCAGGGTCCGATCTTGGCCATAACCTTCGCCACTGGTGAGCTATGGAGGTACCAGGCTAGCTGGCTGGGTTACCTCCAGAAAAAGGGCATTCATATCCGAGGTAGACAGGATCCTAGGAGGTTCTTGTTGGGGTGGTAGAAGGTGTATTTGTCAAGGGATGTGCACCAGGGAGTGCTAGAATATGTGTTTGGACAGACTGGATCGGTAGTGCACAAGCTTGGCGCATTCTCGTAGGCTGATGGGTGGACAAGGACACAGCTCTGAGCAGTCGCTTAGACCAAGATGCGCACCCACCCACCACACAGGCTTGGGACCTTATGATGTAAAGCCTCTCAGGAAAGACTGTCTTTTTACTTCGTCTGTGTGCAATGTCTAATCTGGTGAGGCATTTCTTCCGAGTCGGTGCCTGTAGGCACTACCCACACACAAATGAGTGTCTATTAATAATGATAATATTTAATGAAAGAATCTTGTTCAAAGTTTTAGCTGTACATTTAAAGTAGTAGATTAAGAAATGCAGATATTCCATTGGTTTCACTGGGTATAAGCTATTGCCCAGCAAAAGAAATATACTTTTACAGATACATTCCTGTCACAAAAAGAAACATGGTTTCTCATATGAGCATTTGCTGCCTACATATTGCAATTGGCCTAACAGAGAGTAAAAAATTGAAAACAAAACTTTAATTCTAGCTGGAAGAGGAGATTGGTTTTTTGTTTGCTCCTTGACTGTTTTTATAATTGATTTATCACTGCTACAGCTCTGCAATTAATTTTTAAAAAATGATCTTTCTGGAAATTGAAGATACAAAATGTTCCCAAACCTATTAGAAATTAGCCTCACTGCTTACCCTGCTTATGTATGTGAATGCTTACCTGTTGAAGTCCTTTTAAAAAAAAGAAAAACAACAACAAAGGCTTTTATGTCTAAAAGTATGAATCAATTTTAGAAGTTAGCTGTTCCCATGATTCTTAGCTGCAGAATACCTCTGGTACTTTAATAAGTGGGTGTCAGATATAATGCATATACATATATATAAAACATTCTATGTAGATGAGTCTTTTTAACCTGTCTTTATCTTACCTATCAGAGGGGGAAAAACAGGTTAATCTCAGGTCTTTTCAAGGGCTAGATAAAAACAGAACATGAACCTGCTTAGTATCTGTTCAAAGTCAATAATATGGCTCTACCAGGCTGTGTAATGGGCAGAGGCAAAAGATCCAGTCCTAAGGGAAATGGTGTCATACTTTTTACAAACAGAAAGAGGTGATTATTTACAAGTTAGAAATACTTTATATTTTGACATTTGGTCTTCTTTCACATGGAGAGACAGTAAATTTCACTGTGAATTTCACCAACTTTTTTAATAAGGTAGGAAATGAAAATCTGAACTGGCAAAAAGGCTGAGGAACAGGAGGATTATTTCAGTGAGTTAGTTCCTCAGTTCAGCATGTGTGAGAAGTAAGTTCTGCTTTGTGATATCCCATACTTCAGTGTTTTGTCTGGGTGTATAGACTCTGCATACAATATTAGTATAATAAAATGGCAGGAGTCAAGGGAAAAAATAAGATTGTTTTTAAAGCTTGAAATAAGAAGCGAAAAATTATTATCGAATTTGTACGTCGTGACAAATGAAACTTAATTCTATTTGTTTATGCTACAGCTCCATAGTGATAAACAAAATTAAGTTTTAAGGTCCCAAACACTCTTCAAACCTGGAACATTGCCAGAGCACAGCACATCATTACGCTCTCCGTGGGACAGTAATTACCCTGCTGACAGTAACTTCCACAGCAGATTGGGAAGTGTGGTGTTTCAGTCCTTCTTTTCAGCAGCATCACTGTTTTGTGTGAGATGGCCACGCAGAAAATCTGGAAGCGGTTCCCTGACTTGTTGCTTGGGAGGCAGCAGAGCGAAGGACGTGCCTGAAGGGCCGTGTGAGGCTCCCGGTGCTGCGGTAGCTGAGGTGCCAGTGAGATACGATGGAAAGTTTCCAGCCAAAAGAAACCTGGCACTGAGACCCTGGCTACCTCTGCTGTATGCTTGGCTCTGGTGTCACGCAGGATCCTCGGTGCTGGTGATTTAGTGTGCTGGAGAGGTTCCTTCTGGGTGTGAGTTTGTGTTGCCTCTGTAGGACTGGGAGCCATGCAGTGTCCATGCACCCCAGGGTGGTGTTTGAGGTGCTTCCTCTGGTGGGACCCGAGGTTGACACTGCACCCAGGCTGCTCTCTGGTGCACTTGCTCACAACGTGCCCATGGCATCCTCCAGCACGTAGCTCCCTACGCTTGCAGGTGCACGCCTAGGACCTGCAGCTGGTGTGAACTTTGCTGCTGGCAAAGGCATAGCAGGGATTTCCAGTCCTGGAAACATGCTCACAGCAAATGAAGCCCCTGTTGTTCCCTGTGCTCCGCACCAGCCAGTAATGTAGACCAATGCTCCCGTAGTGCCTTCTATATGATGCTAACCAAGGTAATTTTATTCTGTATGTAGTAGTTTACATATTATTACCTACCTCCTTTATAAAACACTTTGTGATCTGATGAAAAGTGCTATATATGAGCCATTTTTATCTGAGATCTCCTAAATGAATATTAACTCTCAGCAAGGAGTAAAGCTGGTTATTACTTTCAGTGAGAACTTAGTGTATTACTCCAATGGTTGTTAATTCTCCTAATAGTAGCTCTTCTCCTTTAAACCGTAAGACATCATGTAATAGCATCCTTTGTATATGTTAACAGACCGTTGGCTTACAGACAAATTGTTTCTATAAGTTCACCTTGCCAGAAATCACTAATTAGCTCCATTTTTTAAAGGACTTTACCCCTGCATAATGTTTTATAACGAAATGCACTGAATTATCTTTTCCTTCCTTGAAAACGGAATTTTTCATCTAGTTTTGAAGCTTATAACATTCAACATGTACTATGCATAACTAGTTCTCGTATACAAGAAATGTGACTCTTGTTTAGAAGATTGAAATGCAACTCTGGCCTTCATATATGAAGGGCAAACCTTGAAAATGTGACACAAATAATGTTCAAAAACTGGGAAGGAAGATAAAACTAAACCAGTGTTCATTGCATATAATGAATGAAATAAACTAAGAAAATCCAGTATATATAGGCATAATTATTTTTTTCACATAAATTTTATTACTTTTGAGTCTTTTTCTCTTGATTTCTGAGTCCCAGCATTGATACGACTCGAATATTTTGTCCCTTTGAAAATTCCAGTTCCAAGCCAGAGGGAGTTGCATGACTTTATTTTTCGCTTTTTTTTCCTTCAGACTATCAATCGAATTTTGAAGCGCAACATATTGTATATGTCACAGAAAAAGTGAACTGTGTTTTAAGCACAGAATACAATTGTCCACATGATGGAAAGCAGTTGTCTCAAGCTTCTACAGATTTGTTTGTCAGAGTTGAATATTAGATCCATGAGTTGTTTTGTCCTTTTTCGGGAAAGTATTTGGCCTCAGCTGATGTTGGTACATACGGTTTTCAGAAAGCCTTCAGTAAACCTGCTGGCTTCCAGGTCTGGTTGGAGGCTTCAGCTTCCGTCACCTTCCCCAGCTGCTCGATGTGCTCAGTGCTTTCTCTGGCAATTATCTAGGGCATGAATTCATTCATGGTATTTTAAAAGCTTTATGGCAGCAGATACAGGAAATGATAGGAAGCATCAGTCTAAAAATATTATGTACTTGATTAGAAAGCATCTTCCACCAAAGTCTTTCCTTTCCCTACTCTGTTTTCTGTAGTAAGTGACCTAGAGGTTTTGCTGGGCAGGGGAGTCTGTTTTATTTGTCATGCTGGCCGGTGTTGTGGTCCATCACAGGGGACACACTGTGCAGCAGGGACCTGGGCAGCTGCTCCTGCCTCTGGGCCGTTGTGTGCCAAGTGGGGGAATAACATTCCTTCATGGAGGGCAATGGAAGAAATGGCTGTGTTTGCTGGAGGAATTGGGAGGCAGGAGGGCTGGGAGCTGTGAGGGGAGAGCTGGCAGCCACACAGGAGCACAACACTGCTTGGAAGAGTAGCCAGGAACCAGAGACCACAGGAGGGACCTTTGCTTGGAGCCACGTGGCCACCAAGGAGGCTGAGCAATGGTGGTGAGCTGAAAAAAGCCCAAGAGAGCAGCCCTGACCGGCGGTGGCACGGCTGGCAGAGGGGAGATCTGTGCTAACTCTCTTTGGCTCATACTCTGTTTCATTTTGATTCTGGGTGGAATGGGCAGGTTAACAGAGGAGCTATTTTCTTTTAGCATTTATACAGTTGAAACCTGACATTTGAGCTTGGAGGCCTTTGTGATCTCTCTGAAGCATTTCCTTCAAGGAGACATCTCAGCAGCTTCTCTTCCTCACTGTGGCTGCCTCAGTGTCTCTTCTTGCCTAGAATCTCCCCTGCCTTGATTTCTGCTCCATGTGTCTCAAGAGATGAGGGGCAGAGGAGCTGATGAGACTGAGCAGTGAGGAGCTGGCAGAGAGAGGGAGCAAAACGTGTGGAAAGGAGAGAGAGCGAACAAGAGACAGAAATAGTTCTGCTCTGCAGAAAGAAGATATGCTGTTGGGTAGATGTGTTTTATCATGACAGAGAACCTGTGACGTGCCCTGAAAGGTGAATTAATACCAGCAATAATAAAGATAACTGACCTGCAGATTCCAATAGTATGTGTGGGTTCACCTTCAGGTAAATATTTTAGTCATTTTATACATTTTGACTTTCAGCTCTGGGAGCATACAGTGGGTACATCAGATTCTCAAGCAGCCCAAGCACCTTGACTAAATTTGTAGCCATATCTAGCATTACTGCTAAAATCAATGTCAGTTTGTTTGCAAAGACTGGAATGCTCAGTCATACAAAGTTTGCACAGTTTTGCGTGATAATGTCTAAGAAAGAAGCTATAGGCAGGAGTATATTCAATGAGTAAAGCCCATCTGATCAGTGTGCTTTCATAGACTTTTGCATGTGAGGAACTTTCACTGTCAAAACACACGTATCTTACCTCAGTCAAAGCTTCAGTAACTTCCATTCATTGGGGTAGTCTTGCGCAACTGCACACATGCTCAAAAAATAAAGGGTGGAAATGTTAGTGCCAGAGCATTTGTTAATATATTTGTTAATGGTTCCTTCTTGTGACAGGTCAAATGTAACACCATTAACTTGAACCACATAGAAAATCCATGATAAATGTAAGAAAGTGAAAATAATGTTTTACAAACACACTATTGAAGCAAGAGATCATATGTAAGAGTGTTTGGGGTGGAAATGCAGCTGTGTAAGCCTGAAGCTAGTATTTGAATCATCAGTATTTGTATGTATGTATTTGCTGGTTTTATCTTCTTCTTTTAAGAGCAATTTTACCATGTATTAGCATTTCCTTTTCTTTGCATTGATCACCTTTGTATTCCTTCTGCTATGAACGGTGGTATCTGTTACCCGGCTCCTTGCTTTCAGTACATTTTCTTTAAGTTACTTCTAATGAAAGTCACATTGATACCTGGAATGTGGCCCCTGGGGATTTTCTATAAGGGAAGTCTGAATATGGCTATATATGGGGTTTGCTTTCTGCCTAGAAGCTGTAAGTGCAAAAAGCTAAGATAAAACTATGACTTAGTAAATGAAAACTGCCAGTCCTCTTATGTTTAGGCTACCAGAGCTTTAGATTAATGCAATGCACTTCACATACAAGTATTCGGCAGTTGCAGCTTCCTGTTAAGTATCATGCTCCCTCTGAAACGTAGGATATTAATATTTATCAATTCCGACATGCCATGGGCCTCCTTCGCAGAATAATATGGAAGTTGCCATCATCTGATAGTCCTTTGCTGTCACAGTTTAAATGGGGCTGCTTAATTGCTTAATTGGGAGTTGTCAGTAGACAACATTTTTGATATGGAAGTCTTCACTTTTTAATTCAGCTCCTCTCTTCAGTTCTTCCTTGACCTTCCTTCTCTTTGGCTTCTAAGTTGATAAAGTTTCCTCTGACATTGCATACAGAAGGGGAAGAAAATTATTAGGATGATGAAGGATTTTATTTTGTTTTACAGACCGTAGCACTTTGATGCTGTTACATGTTTTGTGACATCCCTCTTACTGTCTTTCCTCTGGAGTCAAACGTCCTCTGGGGCACTTGATAATTTTAGATCATCTAATGGGAATGTCAGTTTTAGACTCAGAGCCTGTAACTCTCCAAGCATTTTGTGTAAGGCCAAGTAAGGATATCTTTCTGTAAAGGGCATAATTTGTAGCTCTTAAATTGAATAACTCAGTAATACATCCTTTCCTTTCAATCTAGCATATTCAGTGGAACAAGATTTAATGACAGGTTGGGACACAAGCTGTATTTAGTGCAGCACTGTAAAAGCAAATCGGTGGAGTGAAGCAGTCGGTCCTGAGGACCCAGCCCCACACTGCAAACTTCGTGGAGGTAATGCTTTAGTTTAGGTTTGCTCCCGTGGGCCAAGCCAAGTGCCTTTTGCAGTTGGAGCTCCGTTAGGTGAGCTGTGGGGGCATATATTCCCGTTTTGTCCATTGTGCCCTCCCAGACCGCTGCATAACATGAGTCCAAGCAGGGTATGTGGGTATGGTCTGGAGATATGCCTCATAAATACACTCCTAAGCCCAAACTAAAATCATAATGTAAGTGCATCACAGCTGCTGTAGTTGTGAAATGCTACAAGTGCATCAAATGGCCCACAGTATGCACACCACCCTGGCTGGTGTTTGTGGAAGGAAGCAACAGAGAGGAATGAGAGAGCTCACAACTCCTTTAGCTGCATCCATGTCTGACTGATGTTCAGCAAGAGTGAAGGATGCAAAATCAGTACCCAAAATGCCTCGGTTATCAATACAATCTACAGCTTACTCTTTTCAGTGCACTGCTATTGCTCAGGAGTAAGCCATGCATTTCATTTTCTCTACACTCTCCTTTTACAGATAGGCTTCATTCCTGCATTTCTGAGTAAAGTTGTGGAGCATACCCTGTTTGGATTGGATCAATAAGACTAATTCAAGACCTTATTTACTAACTGTGCTAGTCAGCAGATCTCCTCCTATAGATTTGTCTTTAAGAGCCTTGTAGAATCACCAAATCACATAGCAATTCATGACAGCTTCTTCAAAATAAGTATTCTGTATTTGCCCACAGGAGCAGAACAAAGAAAATAGCACTGAAATACCAGAAAGTTTACACGTATATTAATTATCCTTAAGCCAATAGCTTTTCCTTGAGCGCATGGGTAAGTATTGCTTGTTTCAAAGCACCCCCTTGTGCAGACACTGGGTAAGACAAGTTGTACGAGAAACTTCTGCCTCCCTGACACCTCGGTCACTTGGTCAGGATCTGTGTTTTTTATGTTACCCACTCTGCTTTGTCTGCCACAGAGGTCTTTTGTTCGATGGATTGTGTCCAAAGACCTCGTGAGGTTTCAAAATGTGCTACTGAACCTGATCAAATTGGTTTAATGTAGGTGGAAGTAGTCTTCAAACTGCAGATTTCCTTTGTTGTCCGTTTAAACAACAAAAAAATGAAAATACTTGAAAATCTTGCATAAGTGTGGGTACAGTCCAAATGGAATTAACCAATATGAGTCTCGAAAGTGAGCCACTGTGCAAAAAATACCAAGTTCATACACTGCTGGTAAGGTTTTTTCTAGGTATTATTTGCAGTTAGCAAAGGCTGAAAAATTAAAGGCCGTAGACCTGAATCTTCCAAAGTGACTCGTGACTTCAGTCATTTCCTTCTGGTCTGTCCATCTTGAGATGAATTTATAGAGAACTCATTTTTTAAAACTCATCTTTTTCAGGCTCTTCTGGCAGCATCATGAATTGGGGAGGGCAGATATGAAAAGCGTCAAAGTCTTTAGTAATTTTGGAAAATCTCCTGTGTATTATGTAAAACTGTTAACATTTAAAGTTATTTAGATAATGCCTTTGAAAGGCAACAAACATTGCTTCAAAGCCAGTGATAACTGTGTGTTTCACTTGTCGTAAATCTAACATGTACATCCACTGACTGGGCAATCTCTGTCAGTGGCAATGTTCTGATGAGCCATCTCCTTGACAGACATAGTACACTTTTACTGGGAAAAAAAAGTCCATTCCTTTCTGCGTTTTCAGACTTAAATGTTGAAGTTGGTTTGGAAATGTCCAGATTTTGGGTTGTCCCATTTTTTTTTCCTTTGTTGCTTATGCTTCTTTTAATAAAAAAAGGAGGTGTATTTTCTTCAAAGAGATAAATAAGGAATTCTACATAATTCTTGGTGCCCCAGATATTAATCTGATGATCATTTAATTGCATCACAAGAGCTATTGGGTGAAATGAAATTACGAACAGATGAGAGCTGACAATGCATTATAAAAGAGAAGCTGAGCGATCTGCAACTGTTTCACATGCTCCCCAAGGCACCCTGTGTTGTTCGTGCTCCAGAGAACCGAGGCAGCCGCGCCAGAACACCGCTTTACACAACAGTTGCAGCACAGAGGCACCTGACTTCACTTCCTACACAATCTTTTTTATGTGTAGGATGCATATGTATATATCCTATTAATGCCCACATTCCCTGTCTCCTCAGTTCCTCAAGCTTACCCGTGTTTGATGTGTCCCTCCGCTCTTTCCACCCACGGAGCCATCCTGCCAGCAGAACCCCATCCCATATTCTTGCTGCTCCCCATACTTGCCGGCATCGTGCTTTAAGCACTGCTGACAAGGCAGCTAAAGAAATAGCTGATGAATTTGGGCACAGCATTCATTTCATATTGATTTAACTCCTGTAGATTAGCTCAGCTATAAAGTATCGTGTTATGTAAATACCATGTCAGATGCTAAGTGTCTGACAGACTAAGTACACATGTGAAGTTTAGAGTTTGAGAAGAGCACACATTGCCTCTGAAAGGCAATGGTTTTACCTTGGTGATAAAAAAAAAACTGTAGGAGAGTCACTTGTGCTTCAGAGTGTTACCGCACCAGATTTGAAGACAAAACTAAATCATTAATGCATGAAATGCAGATTTTAAGTTGTGACAAGTGCAGATCTAATGCAACTTTAACTGCAGAATTGCTGCTGCTGACTCCCTAAAATACATCCCATAAACAGCTGTTAATCTCTTCACTGTTTATCTTTTAACATTCGTTTGTTTAGTAATCAGTTCTCGTTTGTTCTACATATGGTACATCTTCCCTTTTACAGCAGCTGCATTTAGTGAACATTTGGAGGCATGAAAGTATTAGAGAAATTATTGTTTGATTATTCTCCTGCATTATTTTTGTATCTGTCACCACGGACATTGGAATAAAAATTAGGAAAATGATCATTAGAGTAGGGAAGGTGTGGGTGCTCTGTCCTCTCTCTGAACTGGCAATTTGTAGTGAAAGTTCCTGTGACCACGCTTCGCACTCTGCTTAGCTCCTTTAAGCAATTAATTTTCTCTATTTATACTGTCCATTCCCTTTTGTAATTCACTGACGTCAACATGTCAAATTTGATTCACTCTTTGGTTTTGCTCCGTGTCGTATTAGAGACCTTTAGATAATGCACTGAGAGAGTATCTTGCGGACCTGATAGACTGTGTTTCAAGATTTTTAGAAAATGACAGTTTAAAGGATTTAAAGTTTTGTCAGGTGTTCTGGTTAACTGTGGGAATCAGTGGTCATTAAAGCTGGTTTGTATGAAGATAATTCGCTTCTGGAGTACTTAAGTGTCATCTTAATTCCTTTTTTTCCCCAAAAAAAATCTTATATTTAACAAGACTATTTTATCATACCAAGTCTTCTGTGTTATTTATTCATGCTTCAGCTATGTCCAGCATCCTGGACTGAATGAGTAAATGGGAGATACTCTTTCCCTTATAGGAAAGCATAGATGAGAATATAGCTATGTACTGAAACTTTGCTAATGTTACGGCATGATGACAAATAGGACAAATGCCCTTGGATTAGACAGTCCTTTGTCCTTGGTCAGCCTTTACTGGTGACCTTGACCTGCCTCTGTTGCGAGGAGTCTGCGAGTCTGTCAAGTACGGCAGTGGGCAGAGGAGAAGGGCTGTTCATTAGAACTGACTGCTTGGATCGGATGCCGTTCCGGAAAAGGGAAATTCCCTGTCAGTTCCACCCGATTCAGCCACAATGCCAGGTGGGTTGGGGAGATGAATAAAGAAAGAAGCAAGTAATTGCCTAAATGTGCTTTGCATTTTACAGATTTGCATGGTGTAAATATTTTGGACATATTGTTTTCAGGCAGTTGATTAATCAAAATAGCTGCGAGTTTGATATATGTCACCAGGCAATATAAATAGATAGATGTGTTAAATTGGCGTTGTGTATGCAAATGCTCAGTTGGGAAAATATACAGACGATGACAGGATATTTTAGAAAGGATTTCAGGTATTTCTGCAAGGCATTTTCATTGAAAAAGGCTTAGCTGTGAGAGAAATGTGCTTGTTTCTAAATTTAACCCTACTAACAGTTTTCCCCCTTCTTTTTGTGTGTGTTTCTTTTTCTCTTCCAGTGCCACCTTGGGCCTTAATAGCCATAGCCATAGTTGCAGTCCTATTAATCCTTACCTGCTGCTTTTGTCTCTGTAAGAAATGCTTGTTCAAAAAGAAGAACAAGAAGAAGGGAAAGGAGAAGGGAGGAAAGAATGCTATTAACATGAAAGATGTTAAAGATTTAGGGAAAACTATGAAAGACCAGGTAAAGTATCTCTCCTTTTCTTGAACTCTTGAGTTGCATTTGAAGGTTACTGTTTGATGTTTCTACATAAAGTTGTGCTTGTTGCCTCAGTGGCTCTGTGAAGAGAAGATGGCAGCATCTTCTCAGTGGTATCACAAAAGATGAATCTGGGTGTGGTGTCACTGATAAAGCAGTCAGCCAATTTCCCTGCTCTGCTATAAAAAAATGAGCAGGCATATGACAACTCATCTGGAAGGGGCAAGTTTATAGAGAGTATCTTGGTTGCCCCAAAAATGAAGCAAACGTGTGCAGTTTTCACTGTCTTCTTTCAAAACTTAGATCAGGAGCTAGTACAGTTTGTATATCTTTCTAGCAGTATTTCTGAGCTTGCATGATAAACAAAAGTAGCTCTGAGCTCTAAATCTCTTTTTACACAAAGAAGTTCAGCAGAGAAAGAAACAGCAGGATAGAAGAAAAAAATGAGAATCATAGAAACAAGGGAAAACAACCCAAAAAGAGCACAGGGGCATTCAACACTATGTTGGGAAAATTAATTTTGTACTAGAGAGGAAGAGATTAAAGATAACAGGCCATACTTCTAGCTGAGTAACGTGGAGAAAAAGATTAGCATAATGCCCTTTGAGCATCATCATTTTCATAAGGGTAGAAAAACTTGTCCTTTGGATCTGCTTCACACAAGTGAAGCAGAAGGTTGCAGGACCTAATCCTTGGGGCCATAGACTTGACTAACATGTTCCTGAAAGAAAATTAAGCTGGTTTTGTTTTTTTTTTTTTTAAACAGGGTTTTAGTATTGTCTTTCCTGAAGCAAACTGTTCAGAATAAGCAGAACAATGAGGAAATAAATGTGAAGTATCCATGTGTCCTCACTCCGTTGCCATATTTCCTCAGCTAAGAATAAAAAGGGCTATATTTTTTAAAACAGAAAGTGCTGAAGAGATTTAGAGAATTGCTTTATGAAACCTCTTCAGTAGGGGCCGGTAACTCTTAAGATATTGTGTTGTCAAGTCTGTGCTCCCAAGACCCCTGCTAAGGTTGAGCCAGAGCAGTCCAGGAGCGCTTATCCAGCCAAAGAGAGAGAGGATGAAAGCATGGTCAGGAATGAGCAGTTCCTTCCACCTGTTGGAATCTAGTGTATGAAGAAAGCTGGGCTGAAGGCAGGTTGGTTAGAAGTACAAGCCAAAGCTGTGTGCCTGAGGAATATGGCCAGCTGGTTGGGAACACGATCCAAGAAAAAAGCCTAGAGCACAGTAGCTAAGAGGCCCATGGTCAGTCCAGAATAAGTGGTGAGATGCCACTGTATAGTGATGGAGCAGCCACCAAAGTGGCTCATCAGCCAGTCTTAAGCGTCCTTGAACAGGTTAGCATGCTTCTCCAGGCACATAAGACGTGATGGGGGAAGAGCAAAATCAGGAGAGTGGATGAGGAAGCCTTACAAGTCTGTTAACTGGGAGCAACTGGATCACCAAGTAGAGTCTGAAAAAAGCTCAGATATGGGGAGGAAAATAATGGATGAGCTTCAAAGGTACAGAGCTATCAAAGCTATTTTCAGTTGCCATTATCAGACAAGAGGACAGTTTTTGATGTTGTTGTTCGGTAGACAGTATGGCAAGAAAATAACTGAAGATCCAGTTGTTTTATTCTCGTTCATGCTACTCAATTGAAGTAGCCACTGCCAAAATCTTGACTCATTAGGCAGTAATTAACATTTCTAGTCTATCCATTATGCCAATAAAAGAAGCCTTTGCAAAATTCATTACTTTCAAGCTGTATGTATCAACATTTTCTAGTGACCACTGTACACACTGTCATTATTTGAGTGATGAAAGAAAGAGTGAGGCTTGATCTGACCCAGTCTGTTTTGGTTCTCAGACCATAAGTACGCATTGCATACTTACAGCTAATGAAGTTCACACCAGTTGCCCATCCTGGGTGTGCTCAAGTGTCTACTTGCTAGTAGGCAGTACAAAGCAGATTTCTCTATAGCCATCTCAGATTGCCTTACTGCAACTGACAGAGTCCTGCACAGGCACAAAGAGTCAACGTGTAGAGACCCTTGCATTCACGTTGCAAGGAAAGCACTTTAGATAGTGCCCTGGTGCGCAGCTTCAACCTTGGGTCTTCGTGTGCCACGCTGGTGTACTGGAGGGCACGACACCAACACAAGACAAATTCACGCCTGAAAACAACCTCAGCAGTACACAGAATCACTAATGTAGATGTGACTATTCCAAGGCTAGGAAAATTAGTGAGACTGAACTGAAAAAAACAACAGAGCAGAAATTTTGAGTTCTCCCTTGAAAAAGAATTTATGCTGATTTTGTTTTCTCCATATGATAATGTGAAGCAAACCCCTTTTCTTTAAGCACTTCGATTTGGCATTCTTAGATTCCCTTTATTTGATCTATAGACTTTGTTCTGGGCTATTAATATTAAATAATTGTGATCTATTTCCCCCTCAGCAGTGCATGAAAATCAGAACATCAATTTTTGGTTTACCCAGGGCTACTGCTAGCCAACTTCCTCCCATTGAACCTATAAGAGTTTTGAAGAACTGTTTGATTATGCTTGTAGAAAAATTCCTTGAGATGGTTGTTATGTTCTACCAATGCTAACAAACCTAATGCTTTGTTGTAGGACAAAAAATGTGCAATTTGTTGAATGATATTTATGTGGAATTTGTTCCATATCGTGTAAGGCCATTGTTGTATTTACAATTTATTATTAAGTGTTTTTAATTATATTCATTAGGACCTGGATAAATGACCATGGATTCTTGGAAAATAAATACGTAAAATGCAAAATTGCATTATGTAATTAATATTGAGTTTCATTTCTATTTTTGTCATAGGAAAATTTGATAACGAGCTGAATCATTCGGCTCTTTTCTATAAAGAGAACTCAAACTTTGAAATTGGCACAGATAGATATTTTAAGGTTATTCCATTCAAAATATTCTGTCTAGCTATTTAAACATACTTTTGCCCAAGTATTTTGGGTTTAAATCAATGTATCTTGTTTTGCACAGTTAAATCTAAGGAGGGTAGATTCTTAGTTGAGAAGTGTAGATGTTAGACCTTTAGTAAGTGGATGAATCACCAACTCTTCAGTCAAGCTTCATCTTCACTGGGATTTCAAAAAGAGGCTACTTAAATTAGCCGCTTAAATTCATACCTATCAGTCTGATAATATACAGTGTATGTCCTAGGCATTCCTAAATTCCTAATTTATGAAATCTTAGCTGTCTTTTATTTTTTTTCAGTGTGACTGATTGTTTTTATTCTTGAATTATCAGTGAAAGTTTTAATACACCAAGCTGAACTCAACACAATGCTAAGTGTAGAGGATTTCAGTTAAGAGAGTTGAATCACTTTAGGGGCTCTGGCATAAAATACAAAGAGGGGAAAATGCCTTTTAGGTCTTCAAAAGAAGCATATTTTAATGTTTAAAAAAAAAAGGTAATTGAAGATCAAGATGTAAATCTAATGCCATTATAAAGGGCAACATACAATACCAAAGATCTGAAATGTTGTCAAAAATTCCCAAAGAGCTTAGTTCAGTCTTTGTTAGGCCTGAACCTGCAAGTGCTAATTACCTGCTGCCTTAGTTGAAAGTGCATAATAGCAGTTGATAGACACTTGGCATCTTGCAAGATCCTAGTTCCCTAGGCACACAAAACTTGAAAGGGAGTAGCATTTGGTAAATTGAAAGTATCAGCTTCTGGAAATATAATTTCCATCTTAGTCTAGCTTTGTTTGTCAAAGAGAATTTCTACATGTACTCACGCTGACCTGCACATCTGTGCCAAATCATTAGAGACACATGTAGCTTGATACAGTTAAAAGACCCTTTTGACATAGAGACTCGGTCAGATCCGTAGTCACACACGATAGTTAGATATTACAGAAAGTGGAATGGAATTTTGGTCTCGGTTAGAAGATCTGTGCTTCAAAATGTCCACTTTCCTGAACACAACTTCTAGTATGATATTTCAAATGAGAAACTGTTTATGAAATAATAGCGATGATGAGCAAATTTAGTTGAGGTATACTGGGAGAAGAGTTGAAAATAAGCTCAGGGTTTTGGTCTTGAAACCCATTTCCATTGCAGGCAATGCTTACTTTTTCGAGTAGAGTATATAACTCCACCAAGGGCCACTGGGAGGATTAGATTCCATCTAGGCAAGGCAAACCGTTAATGAGCATACTACTGTAAAAAGGTCATTTCTCCATGGTTTTTACTAACGTTTGTGTGTGGATGTTTTAATTTTTATTTCTTCCTTCTATGTCCTCCTTGTCTGTGTTGTGTCTCATGACTGTTCTGGATTGTCACTTGCGGTAGGTTTATTTTGCTATTTGGACGCACCTAGTCTAAAGCTCTGATACATATGGTTTTCTGACAGCTCTGGCTCCTCAGCTGAGATTTATATGTAGTAGCTTTGATACACACATCAAGAGGCTGAACTAAATTGATTGGGTATCTTTTTGGTTGAGTATATATTTAGGGGGGAGGCTGGAGGAGGGCAAAAGAAAAGCGGTTGTCATTCTTTCTGTAGTTTAAATATGAAGTCAAACTGTACTAGAAAGCTCAAGTTTAAAATTGATAGGCACATAAAAACAACGTGCTAATTTTATTTCCTTTTTGTATAAATGTCACCATATCAAAAGGAGATGAAAGCAGTATGTATTTTTAATGTCTAAGTTCCTAAGTATTGCTAAACTTATTGGTACCTCACGAAGCTTGCTGTGGGCTCTCATATCATCTCACTGCAGTGCCTGCACTTAAAGTTCTTAATGCTCCATACCAAAGTCTTTTAAGTGGTCTTACTCCAGGTTGGTGCAACTGACTGACAACTAGCACCGGTGCTTTTATATGATCTTCCCATTACAGTTTTCATCTTGGTAACTTTTCAGTCTCTTCCATGCCCTTGGTGGCTCTCACTACTTTTAGGTTTATGGGGAAAAAAAAGCCCCCGAACACCCAGGTCCAGAGACACTATAATAGCTGCTGACTTACTGGGTCTGAATTTAATGCATTGGTACAACAAAATTCTTGCTTAAGCTCAGCCTGTGGGCTGAGGAAAGGTATAGACATAATCATTCCAGTCATGAGCAGCAGCAGTGAAAAATTACGAAAATTTAGCCCTGTTGCATGGAGAATTACTGTTGTGGTGGTCTGAACATTTTATTAGGTCACAAAAGCAGAAGGAGATTTAATAGCTCCGTCTTTTCTCATTGTGTCAGGCTGAAACACTGTCACTAGTGAAAGATTTTTGGCTTACAGTGAATGTGTCTCTTAGGTGAAACAGGAGATTTGGGATCAGGTATATGTTCTACACCCTGGAGTATGAGGAAAAGATTCTTGGCTCTGCAACTGACTTACTGTGGCCTTCAGTCAGCCACCTGACTTCCCTGTATGTTTGTTTTTCCTTTACATAGGCCTTCCTTTTACATCAGGGTTATGTAGTAACTTAATCAGAATATTCTGATTAATGTTCATGTATTAATAGCAGTAAAATATCAGGGCGTTATAAAGTAATATGATATTGAAACTGCAATTGCACCTAACCGAACTTCAACATTATATGGCTTTCTTAGACTATTTCACTTTATGATTTTAACTGTTGAATAGTAAACACCCTTGCCCTCATGCAGACAAAATACTGAAGGAACAAGGTTTTTAATGCTAGGTGCCCCAAAATATTTCAAAGCAGTGTGTGTTGGCCTGGGGCAATGAAGTCAATAGCCAAAATGAAGTCAGTAAAAACTACACTGACATCTAGAGAGCCTGGATTTCTCTCGAAGGAACCTAAGCCTTTAGTGCCAAAAATAATCCAAGAGGATCGTTTTGAGGGATGGGAGCTCTCTTGCTGGCAGTGGTCTTCTGCAATTTTTGCTCATGTGATTGTTTTCCCACTTGAATATCCAGAGAACAGTGGATGTATTTATTCCACAGTGCCACCTGTCTTGTCTCAACGTGCCAATTCCCGTTTGTTGGCAACTTCAGCCCACACTGATGTTAATGGTCCCCATACCTTATCCACAATGCTGTGAGACATCCTAGTTCACACTCAAAAAGACAGTACGTGCTGCAGAGCTATTACAATGCAGAAAATTAGTCAGAAACAATGAGGACAAGCCTTTCGTAGAAAACAAGCCTACTAACTATACTGTGGCAGTCAGAATGGATTGGCTGTGTCCCATTTGTACATTAATTCAACCCGAGGCTCGACCAGGTGTCCTACTTTTTCACCTGCCTCAGAAAGCAACATGCAGGGTGCATAAAACTTCCTGAAAAATGCAAAAAAGTAACATGTTTATGAAGATATGATGTTACAGACTACTGTTTGTGTTCTGCAGAGTTTTCTGCAAAACTCTTGTGTAACTTAGATTTATACTAGACTTCAGAACCCTGAAAATATGGAAGCAACAGCTGTGAGCCACAAGGCTGGGATTATTTCCATTCTGTCTCTTCCTCTCAGTCACTCCTAAGAAGACATAAGAGCTTGCTTTGCATGTCTCCTGAGTTTCTTTTTCCTTCTTTTTTAAATAATATTTTTCCTGTAGAATAATTAATTTACTTTTTTGGTAACCTATTGTACTCTTAGTATGATATGAATATATAGATCCTACTTATTTTCTTACATGTCTCGTTTTCTATATTGAAGGTCAGGCCACTGGAAGCTTCCATAGTCAAGGGTGTTTCTTCCTTACATTCTCTTGATTAACAGACCAAATTTTGAATTATTTATTCAAGATTAGAGTCTGCAGGTTCCTAATGAGTAGTGTCTAGGAAGTACGCAATTATTCCCTAAATTAAGTGATCTGAATCACACTCTTGAGACATTTACCTGTATCCACTGATTATATGGAGAGCTATACTCGTATACTAAGCGCCTGATGTTAGTGGGTATGAATAACATACAACAGGAACACCAGTTCATATCAATGATATATACATTTCATATCCTATTGGGAATATTTAGTTGTTTACTTTTTAAGCAAAGGCATTTATTCTTTACAAAATTAGAAATAATAAATATAAATAGCAAAATAACCTTCAAGCATGAGAACATCAGATACCTGATGAAGCCCTGTTTAGAGGATGGTCAGAGGGTGATCTTATCTCTTTTTAAGCATCAGAGCCAAAAGAACAGTTCTTTGCCAACTTTTTCCCCATATATCCATACGGCAGCCAATAAATCATGTCTGCCTGTATTCAGGTTAATTTTCACTGTTAAATAGATGTAGTCCTAATTACGCAGTATGACAAATTTCTCAAACAGAAATAAATGTAGTACTCGGAGTGGTCCTCCCATGTTGAGGAGCCAGCTCTGTCCCAAAGCACGCTTCCATCTGGCCCGCTGCCATTCATTTGGGGGGGAAAGAACAATTGATTGAGCAGCGCATGCTGGCCAAGCGGCCTCAAGCTTCCTCCTACTCACAGCCTGCTGCTCAGCGCAGCCAGGCACGGCCATATGGGAAGTGGGGGCAGAGAACGCTGGCGGACTTGCAACAGCTTTTTCTTCTTTTCGTTCATGTGCCTGGGCCCTGCGTCCAAAGCAGAGCCCTGACCCGCAGGGTGAACTTCCAGAATAGGCCCCCGGACTGAGGTTGGCTGCATTTTTTTTTTTTCAGCAAATAAACACTGGCTACAAGAAAACCAGGTTGATCTGTGGGCTCAGCAGCTCCAACTTGAATGTATGTAGTCATATTTTACATTGAACACCTCCAGCATTTGCTGTATGCTTCCGTTGCACCAGAATAAGTTGGTATTTTAGTAGAATCATAGAATGTCCTGAGATGGGAGGGACCCGCAAGAATCATCGAGTCCAACTCCTGTCCTTGCATAGAACAACCCCAAAATTCACACCATATGTCTGAGGATGTTTTCCAGTCTCTTCTTGAACACTGTCAGGCTTGGGGCTGTGACACCTCCCTGGGGAGCCTGTTCCAGTGTCCAGCACCCCCTGGGTGAAGAACCTTTTCCTAATGTCCAACCTAAACCTCCCCTGGCACATCTTCCTGCCATTCCCTTGGGTTCTGTCATTGGTCACTAAGGAGAAGAGGTTGATGCCTGACCCTTCCTCCTCCCCTTGTGAGGAAGCTGTAGACCGCGATGAGGTCTCCTCTCAGTCTCCTTAAGCTGAACATAATATCCTCATGTCACAGAGCTTCTTAAGAAAGAAAGCCTTTTGAATAATCCAACAGACCAGTTAAAACCTGGATAACAAGCAAGGCAGTAACGTCAAGGCATTGCATGGTGGACACAGCAGGGTCTTGCTCATTGTGTGCATCGCCGTGGCCCGCTGCTGGTGTCTGAGACCAATGCTCTTACAGCAGTAATGGCAAAGAGCAGATTTCACAACGACCAAAGCCCGGGTCAGCCACTGGAAACCCATGCGCAACATGCTCTTTAAATTAATTCAAGGAGAGAAAGCAGATGCTGAAAGAATGAGGTGTTGCCTATCCCTCTGAGGGACTCTGATAGAGTATGTACTACAATTGCAAGCTTTTCTGCTTTGTGATAGGGAATCGGCCAGGAATTTTTAAAAGGTTTTCTTTTCACCTGGGATAAAAGTGGGCCAGGTCAGAATTATGGTGTTCTTGAACGTAAAAACATTGATAAGAGGTACATGAGCATTAGTGGAAAAGCAGCCATTCCTAGGTGTGGAGGAAAAATTGCCTTTCTGATAAATTCATTGTTGGACACGGCACAGAACATTCTTGCTACAAAATAATATTGTTTTCTTCCATTCAGCTCAGCAGGCATTGCACAAGCCTGAGGACTGGGCATCATTCACTCGTTAAAAAAATATCCCCTTCACCATGTGAACAAAAGGAATGATTGATGGGGCAGGCAGAGATGGAACTCGGGACGGCAGCATGCACTGTGCAGCAAATAAACTTACAGGCTGCAGTCAGGGTTATGTTTTCCTTCCTAATGTCTCTCCTTCTTGCTTACTAATAGCTTGTTCCCTCAAAAGGTAGGCCATAGGCCACCCCATGAACAGAAGATACCCTAAAAACTCTGTTAATGAGAGTGCTTCTTTACATCCAAGAGTGAAAGGCACTTTGCTTGCATTCTTAAATAGCTTATGACATGAACTAGGCATTAACAATGAGACACGAAGATAACCGAGACCAGAATCAATGATCAGAGTACACGTTCATGGGTCTTTGCATCCTCCTGGGAACTCAGGTGTGATTGTGGCCTCTGCCTTGCCGTACAGGAGGCAAGGAAGTGCACATGCTCCCCCAGCAGCTTTGTTTCCCAAGTCCCGTATCAGTTTGCCTTCCTGGAACTTCTGCACACGTGGAATCTGGAGGCAACCAGCAGACCAGCTCTGAGAAATCCCTTGCAGACTCTCTAGATTTCTACACATGGTTTTGGGAGGGATTAAGTGGAAGTGTACATAAAGCTGCTTTAATCCGCAGAATCTCTCTTGTGGTTTGTGGTAGATAGCAGTGGGGTTAACCCAGCGACAGGGTGAAAGGTTTTTAGCGGAACTGAGCTGGAAGCAAAGGACTTTCACGGTATCAGAGGAGCAGCGTCACTGGAGAGAGGCTTTTGTCGTCCGGGGGAGTGGGAGGGGGAGGAAGCCCAGGAAATGTAAAAACCCACTGCAAGGTGTGGAGTTTGCAGAACTGCAATTACTGGCAGTTTCAGGTTTTGTTTCATTTTTATGCAAAAGATGAAACTTAGAACTAGTTACAGAGGTCATTGAAATATGGTTTAAATGAGAAGTTGCTCAAAAAGTCATTTTGTCTTCCAGGTCTAAGAAAATAAATATTTTATGTTGTGTGGGTCTGTTGAGGTCCCTGTCACAACATAACTTTTCCCACTTGCTGATTTCATAACGTGGATATATCACCTTGTAATGGTTGAATTGGATTTGCACTGTTCTTGTACATTCCTGCACCTGCTTACGTGTAAGCCTATGCTTTTCAGATACTTACATACATGTAATAGGATATAGAGGTTTCATGGTTGTGCGTTTCTGCATATGTTATGCAGAAATGAAGAAAGCACTTGAATGAGCTTCACTGTGATCCCAAATCAGAAAAAAATAATTCTGAACTTCAGCAAAATATAATAATGCATTTCTGTGCTGCTTATTTCACAGAAAAGGCATTTAAAATGCCATGGATTTAAAAGAAATATTAGGAAAGAAAAGGCTTAAATTCCTCTACATCTAAATCCCAGCCTTCTGATCACAGTTGTGTCAGTTGAAGAGGCTTGAGGAAAAAGCTGGCTTATAATTAAAAATATTTTATTGTTTCTAAAATCAATAAAATATAACTGCTTATTTTAATTGATTGTAGCAATACAACAGTAAGATCCAATATAGTGTGATACAGTGGGCTATAAATTAAGGGTTGCAGTACTATTCCATTAAATATTGATCTTTCAGAGAATCTCGATACAAAATGAAAATCCCTATGGGGTGTTTCAAGTACTTTGGAGCAATCCAATTCTTCTTCCTCTTTGGAACTCAGCAGCTGCATCAAACATGAGAAACCTCTGTGCTTCCTTTGACTCAGCATCTTGAAGCATTGGCCTCTAGTTTGAAAGCAAATACCTCTCTTGATGGGAAAAACTGTTATGTACAGACTGCTGCAGAGAGAATAATTTGTCATTTCTTCCCTTCTCTCATGCCGTGACCTTGGCCGAATCTGAATGCTATCTCATTCTTAGTGTCTCTTAGTGCTTCAGTGTTTCTGAGTTGAGGTCAAGAAGAATCGTATAGCTCCTCAGCTGATATGAGTAACGTGCAGTGTTTTCCGCCTTGCTTGGGAAATAGCTTTCAGCTTCCCATAGACTTCTCATAACCTGTAGAGAAGAGTTTCCTAACCATGCAATGTTTTCTGCCTGCACTTCAAAACTCCCTTGCAAGAGGGACGTTAGCTTCGCATTTTATTTTCTATAGTGATAGTAAAAACTTTTTCACATTGAGTTACCCATAGCTCTGGCATCTCCTGAATTGATCAGCTATGTAGAAGAGTATATAATTTTTTTTAGAGAGAGCATGGATAAGTAACTATTGCCTTAATGCAATGGTTCCAAATCCCTCATACCTGGAAAATACCATAGAAGATTCTTTTTGCATTTTCCCTTTTATCCTTGAGGAGTCACTGTAGGATAGTTCCTCTCAAACAAAATTCAGGTCAAAAGTAGGTGGAACAGCAGAAAGTCCAGTACTTATCCCAGAAATGGTGATATACTGGAGCTGTTTATCACTCTTCTATCACGGAGTCCTCTGCTAGGGCAATACTGAGATGATTCAGAGCAGTTGGTCCTGGAGTTAACATCCCACTCTGAGTTATTGCATCCTGTTTTCTCCAGGCTCAGATAAATATGGTTGCTTCAGTTGGATTGAGTCATCTTTCTTTTTTTTTCTTCTCTTGATCACAAAACCTCAAGTTTATTTTTGTTACCAAGGAAAGCGGGGTGTTTGGCGTAATCATATCACCCCATATCCTGAAATCCCGCGTATGGTCCTGCAGGGGATGTGCCTCACATTGGCTTTGGTCCAACGCTATCCTCTTGCCATTGAACCTGTCACTATTGAAGCATCATGCTTGGTTTTGTACCAAGAAAAATGTTGTGCTACAGCTAGGGAACTCACTAGCAGCTCGGCAATTAAAATGTGTCACAATAATTTTCATTTTGGGCAGTACAACCCTTCCAAATAGAAATGGTTTAGTTCAAAAAGTATTACTCTTCCAACATCACAGGTGATTCTCATCCATTATCAACCTTTCCCACCAATCTCGTCCAGGTACACTGTAATTTATGTTCCCAGTAAAGAGTCTATCATTCACTAACATTCAGATATTTAACTCTAACCCGGCTCCTCAGCTTGCATAAATCAATGTTGTTCCATTGATTTCAGTGCAGCTATGCCAGCTGAACTTCTAGCTTATTTCAGAAAGCAGAGAAATAATTGCTGCACAGTTTTGAGTCTGACCTTTTGAATTTAGATCTGGCTTCTGAAAAATAACATTTTCTACCTCAGAGATCAATCTTGCCTCTTACCACACCCACGCAAATGTTGCAAGGCCCCTACTGCCTTCATGGCTGAGCGAGAATGCTAATGCTTTCACGCTCTTTCTTTCACCAACCACCATCGTCCATGGGTATAGCTACTTCCCAGCCCTGCTGTCTCTTTGGATAGCGAGCTCCAGCTGCAGCCTGTTGTTTATGTACGTTGTAGGTTTCTTCACCTCACATTGTGAAAAAAGGAATAACAGAGCAAATCTTATTCTTGCGCTTAATAGTCTGTTTCTGCAAGCAGAAGCTCCATCCAGAAGGAACTTCCATGCAGATAGGGCTCTTACAGATAAGCATGCTGTTTAATATAACATGCAAATAATAATTATGAATGAATGCACAGTATTGATTCCTTGTATTCACACTCTCAACTTCATTTTCACATTTTCCACAATTTTTCACTATTTGTCTCATCACTTTTGCCCATTTTCCAGTTCTTACACAGGTAAGAATCTGCTGGAATAAGATCTACATAGTTAGTTATGGTTCATGTGGTTTAATAATCGTATGAATTCCCTTTCCCACAGTGCAATACTTCCGCTTTCTGGTACAGCAAAAAATCCGATTACATCGTTTAGTATTTTAATTACGTATAAAATCTAAGATAACTGCTGTGTCCTTGAAAAATAGCAGGTTTTATGCAATAGACAAAGCTGTAAACAGTTCTATATTTCTTTGGTTTTGTGTTTCTTTCTGAGCAAACTAAAATCAACTTTCAATCAATTTGGTTCAGCCAAGCTTTATAGCGAGAATGAATATAAAGGAAATTGGTCTCGGGAGGGAGGGAAAAGCACAAACATGCATTTGCTAATGGCATGATGAAAACTTTGCTTCCATATTCATTCTAAATAAACATGAAAAATGTTTGGCATATGATTGTAGGAAGAACTCATCCACAGCACATGCTCTTTATCACAGTAATCCTACAGAAACCTGTTGCCAATTGCAAATAATTCACAGCATGCACGACCAGGTTTGACATTGCCAAGATATTCTGAAGTTGAATGAATGTGTGACTTTGCTTATTTAATAGCATGTTTGCCTCCTTGTGCCTCTTTAAGAGCCAGTGTGAGCCCAGAAGAATTTTTTGGTATCAAGAAGGTATTTTGTTTCTACTTTCAGGTTTTATAACAGTTGTTGCTTGTACTAGTCCAAGAAGCTTTCTTCCTACTTCCATTGCTTGCTTGCTGATTTATAGCATCTTCTTGAGCAATCAAAATAGTATAAATATATATGTAAACTGCATATTTGGATTTCTGCTGTCATGCTTGCTTTTAATGGCTTTAAAATAGATTTGAGGACAGTGTCTATTTTAAACTGGTACTAAAGAGTTTGCCTTATTTATGAATATTACCTTCCTTTCTTCTAGGCTCTTAAGGATGATGATGCTGAGACTGGGCTGACTGATGGGGAAGAGAAAGAAGAACCCAAAGAAGTGGAGAAACTAGGGAAAATCCAATATTCTTTAGATTATGACTTCCAGAACAATCAGGTTTGAAACAATGAAGCCATGACATTTAATTGCTGTGTGTGCAAGGGGAGAATAAAGTAATACATTTAGTTACAGTAGATATTTCTGAACTCCTTCCTGCTTGCATGGAGTAAAGGGAGAAAGCAAGACTAAAGATTAATGACAAAGGCACTACTAAACTGATATTCAATGTACTCTGTGTTTATATTACACCTTTAATCAAAATTGAAGACACAGTTTTATTTAATGGTTATTAATAACTTATATTAAGGCATCACCAATCAATGTCAACCCACATTATATTATGGAGCCTGCATGCAGACAGTAAAAGATAGCTTCAGCCTTCAGGTATTTAAAATGTAAGCAAACAGAAGATGGAAGGAAATGAGAGGGACATAAAAGTAAGTTGATTCGTTGTGAATCTTTTAGCAAGTTGATAAGATTGCCAGAACTAGCTTTCTCTCACTTCATCAAGTGTGCACTTTGCCTTATTAACTAGCTGTGTCAGGTTCTGTTGCTCTCCATGGAAGTACATCCACTAGCCAAGAAAATTTTACTTTGGAACAAAAGCTCAAATAAAAAAGCCTGTCCCCCAAAAAGACAGGAAAGTTGGATGAGAAGAATCTCTCCAGTCAAGGACTGATACTCCTTCAGTACTCTACTCTGAAGCTGGTAAGACCAAACTTTGGCGTACTCGGCCAAGTTTTCCATAGAAATAGGCAGCATAATTTGAGGTAAAACTAGAATCAGCCTACTTAACAGATCTGGCCACAACCTGAACTAGCTTGTATTTAATTCGACTCCCTGGCCTCTTGCTGTGTGGTCGGGATCACTTTTGTCAGTTATACCAATTCACAATCTCTCTGTGCTTAACTTTGGACCGAAGTACACCAGCACATCTGACTTCTTCATTTCTACTGCATGTCCTTCAGTGAACTTGCGAATACATAGCCTGCATTTCATTTTTTGACAACTTCAGTCAAAACCACATCATTCTACTCTATTTAAGGAAAGAAATTACTACTGAGCTTAAATTCCTTTAATTCTTATTCTTCATCTGAACAGACTTTCACATGTACTTGAGATTTATTTCCACATTCAAATGTTCTATTTGATGCTGTTCCTGGTATGAAGTACACTTATTGCAAGACAAAATAAGAAAAATTAAGAAAAATGTCTATGCCAGCAGCAGGGTATTTACACATAGCTATGACCTGGCATAATACATAGTACTTCCCTGTCTTTTCAACCATCTTCTGACTACCAGTGCTTGTTTTTCAATGCAAGAGCCAAAAAGTTTTCTGAAGCCTTTCAAGAACCTATGGTTAAAGGAGCTTTTGCTCGACTCCCAGAGCAAATTCCCCGGCCTTGCGATGAGTCACACTGCTGTCCCTTGAAATCTGTATGAAATCAGTATGAAGCGTTAGACCCTTCAGAAGCAGAAGATCTAAAGAGGGGGAAAGGAAAAGCTGCAGATGTGTTCTGACAAACAGATTTCAGTTTCCTTAGAATATGAAAACAAACTTTCTGTGTGAATGTTATTGAAGGAAATGTTGGTGTTCTGAACTACGTTTTACAAGAAATTGGGTGGGAAAGCAACAAATTTGTTAAAGTGTGTAGTATTTAATTAATGTAATCGATTATTTAGTTAGCATTCCTATTTTATTTTGCCGCTTTAAACTGTATCGTAGATTGGAATTTGTCAGAGGATAGGTGATATAAAACAACAGCAGAAGGGATTCAGTTAGGTTAGTGTGGTATGGTGGCATGAAACTACAGACCAAAAATCTGACTAATACATTGCACAGGGTTAAGAGTGGAGACAAGATGACCGATGTACTCTCCAGAGCATGATGTCTCAGTTTTAGAGGCAAATTTTAAAAGGGAATTGGCTTCCTTTTCCACTCTGTTAACTGAAAGTCATAGACTTGTTTTTCATTCTTTGATGTGAAAGACTTGATGTAGATCCTGAGCCTATCCGTGTATTTATGAAGTGTTAGGCATCTAGAATAAGAAAGAGACAGAAAAGGAGTAGTCTTACGGCTAAAGGAAAATATTTCATGGAGCTTGAGAGTCTTATAGTTGGGAAAGCTTGCAGGCCATACTGTGAATTTAAAGCTGGTAAAATTAAGTCCAACTTTGAGGAATCTCTCAGAAGCTTCTTTCCTAGTTTGACTAAATTGTTCTGCATTCCAGTTGATAGAGCTTCTGTTTCCAATTTTAAACAACTCGTCCATGAGAGAAGCAAATATATGGTGACTGAAGCACTGATTTAGAAGAAAATATTCTCAGATTTCATTCCTAGTTCTTAATATCTTGTCTCCAGATTGACCTTGAAGAGTCACTCGAATGTTTACCTTAGCTCTGTGTCTGAAACAAGATTTAAAGTATATTGTTTCTCTCAGATGCATTATGCTGATGAGGTCTTATACAGACTGGGATGTCTAGATAACGTAACATAACGTAAGGCTTAATTTATAACACTTAAAACACAGCCACAGCATTTACAAGTTTCAAATATGCTTCAGTCTTATTTACATAAGTGTATAAGAGATTTAAGAAACTATTTTTTCTGATTTGCAAATGGGATCACAAATTGTTATTAGGATTTAGTTACAAAAGGTTAGTTTTCATGGGATGTTTTTTGAAAATGCTGTCCTTAGTTTACTACCTAAACCCATCTGTATACAGAGCAAGAGAAGTTAAATATAAGGAAGACTGCAAGATCCATTGGTTTTCAATAAAGCTCTGTCTGAGGATTTGCATTTGCTATATCACCTTTTTGTGTTTGGCTGAGGGGAAGGTTACATGTTAGGGATTTAGAATACAAATTTTGTAGTCAAAATTAGACATTCTTGATTGTTTAATAATGTGATTTCTATTCATGGTGCCCAGCGTAGAAAAATAATGCACAAGAGGAGAGAGCAATTGAAAGTTATTTGATTGCAGTCTTTAAAAAGACGAAGTCTGTATTTAGCTGTAATCAGCTGCCCTTTGAAAACCTCTTTTCTGCTTAAAAACAGCCTTTGTACA
The DNA here is from genome assembly GCA_013399365.1 of Pampusana beccarii. NCBI lineage: Eukaryota > Metazoa > Chordata > Aves > Columbiformes > Columbidae > Pampusana > Pampusana beccarii. The sequence continues at coordinate 124,140 of VWYH01002958.1, read as the reverse complement.
GTCTGCATCTGCCATAATTGGTTTTCTAAAGTCTATAGTGTTGCTTCATTTGCCTTCCTTGAAGGGGGCGGAGGGGGAATAGTTTTTTATAGACCAGAAATAGAGTCTGCATGTGTATTTCTCTGTTACGGTTTTTTTATAAATATCTGTTTGAAATTTCTTTCTGCTGTTTTTCTCTCTTTTCAGCTTCTGGTTGGGATTATTCAAGCAGCTGAGCTGCCTGCATTAGATATGGGTGGTACATCTGACCCCTATGTGAAAGTTTTCCTTCTGCCTGATAAGAAGAAGAAATATGAGACAAAAGTCCACAGAAAGACCCTTAACCCTGTTTTCAATGAGCAATTTACATTCAAGGTATTATTTTATAATTATTGAAGCTTTTTTATTTAGCCATTATGTATCTCATGCTTGCCTACAAAGTTAGATGTCCTACTTAAATGGTAACAGAAGCACAGGAGTTTTTTCTCATAGAAACCTGTGATATTCAATCTTATGATGAAAATGGTTTAACATAGGCTCAGACCTCAGTGGGTGTAAAAGGTACAGTTTGATCTTATTCATTTATTTATTCAGTCGTCCTGAGGTATGACAATTTGATCCATATTTTATGGCTGGATAAAACTTACAAGAAAGTCAGAAAACAGTGACAGTTTGACAAATGTCAAGTAAATTTCACTGGACCAGCGTTTTCTTTAAATATCTTTGTAGTCTGATTTATGAATTTCAGTATACCATTTCTTTTTCCCTCAAAAATAAATTAAATCTCAAAGAAGGTAAATGGATGAAGGACGATATGGCAGATTAATCTTGCTAGACTTTGTCATAGCAATTCTTTGCTGTGCTACTTTACATAGGAAAAGAAATTATGTATCAGGTTTAATAACGTAAGAATTAAATAAATGTAGCTAAGCCTTACCTTGCAATATTTAAGTCCTTCTAGTAGTATCTATCAATGGTGTTTTTCTAAAACTGTAGCTGTACCTAAGCCCCAGTTAAGTACAATCAAGGAATACTACACAGCGTGTTTCATCAGGTTTCTCCTAATATACATTCCTTTGCTGTTACTTTAGGCCTTTCTCTCTATGCCCAATCTTTTAATGACAGCTACAGATTGAAAACAGGAATAGTGAAAGACTCAGTCTATGTAATCATTCAATGAGAAAGATATCCCTGGAGGCCAGAACTACTACTGCATATATAAGCTTATTTTTTCCCTTGAAGATGTTCATAAAAATAATCTTTTGTGGGGAGTTATTGTTTTTCTTGAGCTTTCCTAAGAGAATATTTAAAAGAAAACAGAGTTATAAATTACAGATTCCTGTGCAGTTCACAAAATAAAAGAAAGGACCAATAATGCTGTCATCTAAGATGAAGGCACAAATTATAAATCAGATCATCCACTCCTGGACTATAACGTCCACTTGTTTTAAGTCACATTTTTAATATTCAGATTTTATGCTCCAGAAGAAAGTTTGCTTTCCATGTAAGACCTGACAGTGTTTAGGTGCATCCCAGTATGGTCCTGATCACCCCTTGGATACTGTGGTCTGTACTCAAGAGAAAACCAACGCAGCATGCTGAGTACTATCATTGTTCTGGGGACTACAGTGAAAAATACAAACGACCGTTTAATTAGCATTGCAGCTGTAATAAATAACTTCTGTGGGCACTACTGACAATACCTCATTTGCTTGGGCAGAGCCTTACTTCTGTGACCCACTTCAGGTGGTGCACAGCTTCTGCAGGCACCCTTCCCATCTCTCCCTCTGTCAGAGCTGCCCACCAGGCAGCCCAGGCCCACTTTGTTACCTTCTCCCAGGGCACAGCTCTGAGCCACCCGCCTTCCTCCCAAAGACGGGTTAGTGGGGACCAGATGGGTTGTGTTCCTGCTGTATTGCATCTTGAGCCCTGGACCTCATTCCTTCTCTTCTTTGGGTCGTTTCCTGTGTTAGTCCCCATTTCATTTCCGTTTCCCAGACATCGATGGTGCTGTTCCAGGGTGCGGGTGTTCATCGAGCTCCGGCTGTCTGAATTGTGTACCCCAGCTGTGCTGCCAAAAGGAAACAGAGAAATCCTGGCTGGACTAGGCCAGTCTGGCAGAAGGAGGTGTTCCTTCTCAGGCCCGAAGTGCGAAGAGGGTTCATGTCTAGAGGAGTGACATGTCTCTGACAGAAAAACACTCCTATACTTGTCCTTCTACCAAGGTCTCCTCTGCATTACCTCGAGAGGCTGAGTATCTCTGAGCAGAGCAAAAGGCAGGGAGAGGGAGCAACTCTTCACAAGAGCTGAGGACATCCTTGGTATTCCTGAACAAAGCTGGAGGCTCAGGCTACTTTAGAGGTGATGAATGGAGGAAGCACTGCCACTAGATCTTCTTTAAAAAGGAAGGTAGCTGAGGTTAAGATAATGCTAAAAATAAATTAAATAATAGTAAATGTAGTCTTTTCATGCATTCTAAATAACCAGGATCCATTAAGTGGTATTGTAAACTGACGGAGAAAGAAGATTTAGAACATTTATTTTCTGGTTTTGGGACTGCATAAAAATAAAAGTGAAATTATTTGGAATTTTTTCGTTGCACACACATTTGCCTTTTATAGCTTTTTAGAAGCTACAAAGAATTTACAGAATCAAAATAGATTTTACAATAGTATTTACTACAGTACACAACTCTATGCCCACTGAAACTATTGTACTCGGTAATGGAAGCTGGAGCTGACTCTCAACTTGAAAAGCTTCTTTTAAACATTCTATAACATGTTATGAAAGATAAAAACTACTCGTGTTATCAGTAAGTATTTTTAAAAGCAAGCGGAAGCCAAACAGTAACAAAGGACATCAGTCCTAGGGTTTAAACAGACCAGAGCATACTGCAGTTAACTAGGCCAATGCCAATGCCACACTTCCATTTCTCTTTTTATGTAGACAATTAATAGAGAAATGTTTACTGAAGCCCATGGAAACCATTTATACCTGCAGAATATATTCAAATTGACCAAGTGTTCAGTGTAAACCCAAACAATTCCTAAATCAGGCCTCTCCAGACAGCCACTCAAGTGTAGCTTACCTGAAACGCACATCTTCATCTGAATATTAAAAATGTGACTCATAAGCATCCTAACTCACAGCATCTGTCTGAAACACATCAGAACAGCTGGAGAAGTAGTTAGAACTTGGCCTTCTGCCACCACAATTTCTAGCAGTACACTGTGACTTAGAACGCACCTTAGTGTCTACGGTGTGAAAGGTATAATGATGAAAAATACGCCTAGGTAAGTAATAGGTAGTGGTACTGTGAGAGACCTATTTAGTGTCTAATTACTTTGTGTCAGATACAGTAAGCCAATTCTGTTGGTTTTTTTCACCAGTCTAGGAGCTACCCATTTCTGAGTGATGACAGTTGATTTATTGAGGAAAAGACACTATTGTGTGAAAAGTTCATGTGTCTTCAGTGCAAATAATTGGGCTTCCTGTTTCGGTTCATCACCTTCAAAATGATTTGAAGTAGAAAGAAAAACCCGAGGCGTGATGAGTGAGCTGCCACCTTGTTCTATTGAGTGCCAGAGCCCAGCCTCAGAAAATACTGCGTCTGGTGACTCTGAAACAAATACACCTCATAATTTTCTCTGCAGTTCAATTTACCTGAGATGACAGCTGATAAACCAAAGAAACAGATTTGCATTGTAGTGGACTGATCTTTATTGTCTCAGATACAGAGTTTGTCATTTTCTCTTCTTGGCAGGTGCCATACTCCGAACTTGGTGGAAAAACTTTAGTGATGGCAGTTTATGACTTTGATCGTTTCTCCAAACATGATATCATTGGGGAATATAAGGTTGCGATGAACACAGTGGACTTTGGTCACGTCACCGAGGAGTGGAGGGACTTGCAAAGTGCGGAGAAGGAAGAGGTAAGAAAAATGAGGCTTTTTTTTTTCCCCCAGGACACTTTTATCCTCACCTAGAGAAACAGTCAAACTAGCAACTTTTTTTTTTTCCCGAGACAGCTCCCATCTGTTATCAGCATTTCTCAGACTTACTTCACCTGATAAATTTTTGATAAGCATCTTTTCCAATACTCATTGAATGGTACATTCTCCTTTGCTAATCCTATTTTCAATCTTTTTGATATTTTAGGCAACACATTAAGAAAGTTTTTATGAGTTTGACTTCTTCTTGAATTGATACAGTGTGGGTACATAGAATTTGCATTTGAATTATAGGAGCAGTGTGCATTTAGGCTTCTTGTGGCCCTAATCATTCTCAGTGTCTGCATCTCAAGACATCTTATTGTGCAGGAAGATAATGGTAGGTTTTCATTGAAATATCTTACAGTTTTATTGAGCTGCTGTGCAATAATATCCATTGATTAGAATTATGAATTTGACAAAGACCTTGGAACAGCATCTGACTCAAATATTAATCACCCTTTTATTTTGCTCTCTGTGCCAACATCCTGTGCGTTCATTATTTAGTAGGTATAGTGCTACATGTACACAAATCACTTTTTGGAGATATTTCATCACTTAATTGTGGATCCTGTCAGGTTTTTCATACTGGGACATTCACCTTTTTGCTCATTATAAGACCATTTTGTACACAGTTTTACATTATTTTTCCTTTTGATTGCTAGATAGTAACTGCACACTCACTATAGTCAGAGTGCAAGGCTTGCTTCAGTTTTCTGGTGGGAGAAGAAGGAATCGGAGTCTGAGTTCCTTGTTGTCTAATTTAGCTAATAAGCGGCTGGGGTTTCAAATCTTAGTTTCTGTAATTAAAGGGACAATCTCTGGATGAGATCTTTCCCTAATACAAGTAATGAAAACCTGACTATGTGATTTAGACTACAAGCTGTGAAAAATACAGCAGACACTGAGCCATGCAGCCATCTCAGAGTTTCAAAAATGGTAGATTTCAGTCTTGCCTTTTTGAGTGTTTGTTTTTAAAGACTGTATTTTCAGATGTCTTTCTTCTACTGCTTATTGATTTGAAAGCCACTGCTACATTGAGACTGTTCTGCATGGCATTGTTTCATAGTGACAGCATTTGCAGGGCTCCCTTATTGCATGTGACATTGCTATCCATACTAAATGGGGCTTTTTCCTTCTGCTCTTAGAGCTAAAAATGAAAATGAAAAAAAGAGAAAGAGGAAGTTTGCAGTTCAAGGACCCTGTTCCTTTAAAGCCTCAGCATACCGGAAAGCTTGAAATGTGAAATCAGGGTGTATTAATCCTTCCAAACTTTATTAAGTATCAAACTGGACTTTTATTGCACTATTGTGTGTGATATGAAAGTATTTCATGTTTTGCTATTGCAAAAATAACAGCCAGATAGTCACAAAGAGGAATTGAACCTTCATCTTTTTGGTATAACTTCAAGCTTTTAGAACATGAACAATGATACCCCCATATGCAGGTGACAGAGAACATGGCATAGATTCATGGGGGGGTTCATCTGTGTTGTAGCATAGAATGTTGCCTCTCGCATTTTTTAGTTGACATCCACAATGAGACCTGACTCAGGTGCTTGATTGCTTCATAAAGTTCATATTCTGCAAATGCAGTATGATGTTAAAGTTGTTTGAAATATAGTGTCAGATACTTCCAAAAATGCGTTCTAACTTGGAAAGAATTTTTACTGAAATAAAAGAAGATAACTAAACCAAATAATTGTTACAGTATTTGGATATTAGAAGAATATTCAAGAACTTTGAATAGTTTGCAGTAGGTATGAAACCTCGGTTGTACCTTATTTGTGCTTTCAGAACCCAGTTGAACTGATAGATGTATGTTTTTATATGTATTTGTCATTTGTCCATACAAATATATTTGCATGAGGGTTGTGTTAACTAGAAGAAACTGGCCTTCCTTAATTCCTCTTCAAGTGTCTGCCCTCACCTTTCTTCAAATTTCAGGTACTGTATATAATTTTTTTTTTAAAAATCACTTTTGTAAAGTTTATTGATAGGGCCCTTTTGAAGCTGCTACTAATGCATGGCTTTTTTCTTTATAAGAAGCTAGGTAATATCATCCCATGAAAACATCCTGAAAAATGTGCTTGCACCAACTCCTTAAATATTTCTGCATAATGCAGGAGGTCTTACGTTCCATTTTTGCATCTCTATTCTCATAAGCATGTGAAGCATCCAATATATATGGAAAAATAAAACAGGTTAATTTGAGACTTCGTTAATCTTAGTTTTCTGTGTATTAGTTGCAGCATTCCTACAACAGCTCCTGAGTTTACTGTATAAATAAAACGTGACCCCATGGAAGACAGTTACTCAAGATGTAGGTCAGTCAAGTGGATTTAATCCAAAAGGTCTTCACTTGTTTTTGCTCTGTTATGGAACCTCTACTGTCATGTGTGTGTTGAGCCTGATTCAAAGAATTGCTTAGCCCAATTTGCAAAAGAAATCTCTACCAAGAACCGAGAGAGTTACATCTGTCAGTGGTTTGGGAGCTTTGTTTCCCAGGATATGTCATTCATATTTCCATATTTGACTACTGCTGAGTACCTCACCATCTTCATTATTCTGACCTCTGCTCAGCAGCAAAGATGTCCTAGAAATTCTAGTAGATTTTAGGAGAAAATAAGTAGGTGACAAAGAGGGATGGGAGATGTCCTGTCACCATAAGTCTCTCGTAAACTATTCCACATGTTATAATTGCATAATGAATTTGTCCTTGGAAAGCACATCTGTATGTGATCTGCAGTATTTGAAGACTGGTATGTTTTATTTCCTTTTTTGCCCTCACAGAACTTAGGTAAGTTTGTCAGTTCTTAACAACCTAGCACTAACGAGAATCCTAAATTTGTTTGCAATTAAGTATGAGATGCCAAACTGTCTTTAATGTTTTAATTATGAACCCTAAACAAGATGTACAGCGAAGTACATCAGTGGCAGTTGTCACCAGTCACTTTGAAAGAACCATCTAGGTGGCATCAGTCAAACTGAGTACAAAAATCTTATTTTTATTTCACTTTATGTCTAATTCAGTTGATGCACATCACAGAATATACAATTTAATTAACACTGCAATCATAGAGGGCAAAATCATTTTACGAGCAGTTACTCTTCTTTTTGCTCATAAAGCTCCACTATACTTTCAATTCTTTTTTTCTAAATGGGCTTGAAATTGAAGGCAGAGGATGAAGGTTTAATGAAATATTTGAAGCTCTACCTCTCACAGCCCAGCTATTTGAATGGCATCTCTCTGACACTGCATTCTCATCTGGGAAAGCTCTTATTAATATATTTATGTTGGTGAAGCACTTTGAAGGTATAAGGCTTTATGTAAGCATTTGTTATGACTGTGAGAGGTCTTTGGGAAAGTACGAGTCTGTACAATGACTACTAAATATTGGGGAGGCCACTCCTAATGAGCTGCATACCTTGAATCCTTTTTCCCTGGCTGCTTTTAGCTCTGCTGTCCTTGTGAATATATGGAGGTGATTTATCTAGTAGTCCTTCAGTCTCATATGACTGAGAGCATGGGAGGGAAGAGTGGTAGATATTGAAAGATTATTCACTTTTACCAAGTGTGACATATAATGGTTTGGGCACAGAGTGTTAAAAAACAAATGATAGGAGTTTGCTCCTCTGTGTCATCTACCAGATGTCACTGCCATTAACTTTATCTGAGTACACACTGCATTCAATATCTGTTATCACTCCAGTACAGAAGGCCAGACAGACCTCTTTGCTCACAGCGGTGTGAATCATACTGAGAGTCATCTTCTGAATACTTCAGCTGATTTCCCTCCAGACATTTTGTTATATTGGCACTTAAATTGAAAACCTGTTGTAGCAAACATCCCAAGAAATGTTAAGGAATATAAGGAAGAGTAGAAACGGTTCTTGCCCTTGAAAGCAGTAGAGAAGCAGAGCCTAATTCCATGAGGAGAAGGCTCTTTGACCTGCCATTATGCAGCACCAAGAGTTCTGCAGACCTCTTACGACTGACCAGGCATCCACCATGGACAGGTTACATGATGGGTGCACACTCATATCGAAGTGGGTTGTGATGTGTGTATTTTGTACGTGGCTTCTGAGTTGGAAGCCTGCAGGAAAACACCAGCAAGATGCACAACAGCTTCTCTCCTGCATGGTGCACAATCCCAAGCAGGAGAGATGCTACAGCATTGCTTTGCACAGGGGTCAGATGCAAGTGATCTGCAGCTGGTAAGTGCGAGACCAAGTCTGTGAAGTTTGATGTGTGCCATTCGTGAGGATTGCTCTTCCCTTCCATTAAAAAAATTTTAAAAAATTTAAAGGTTGAAGGAAGGAGATGGGAAAGTGGGCCTGAAATGGATGTATTTAATACCTTGGTATGCTTCATAGAAGTTGGAGACTGACAAAAGTTAGTAAGCCATCTAGCTTATTGAATCCTCAGCACTGAAACTTGCAGAGACTTAAGAGGAAAAGACATTTTTACAAATGTCACTGTCAAATCACAGTAGCAAATCACTGTCATTTTCTGTTGTATCAGAGATGGACAGATGATCTAATAGGCCTTTCCCATCTCTAATAATAACACTTAGTTCTTTCACAGCTTTGCAGCTAGCACAGTGCTTTGCAAAAGAAAGTATCATTATTCCTATGGAGATGCTGTCAGTGTCCGACGCATTCTAAAATGTGAGGTCTCCTTTATTTAGCTGTATATGATGTTGGATCATCATGTTTTCTGCATGATGTTCAAGTTTTCTCAAGTTCACTTCTTCTTATACCCAATTAAAACTTTAAAATGTTAAATCTGAGGGGGTTTTAATTTTCAGATTTTGTGTCAGAGTGACATAGAATAAATGCACAATGTTGAGTGCATGTTCAACATTGTAAGTGCAGCATCTGTCCTGCAAAGGAACTGAATTTGATCATTAGGGAACAAAACAGAGGTTTTTAAGTTTGAGAATAAGCAAGCCTGATTTGAAATTCTTCAGCAGTTAATTAGTTGGTTTTCATCTTGAAATTGAAGATGTTGAAATGTTGTGATTTTAAAGGTAAAACTGTATGACTCAACTAGAGCAGTTACAGTACTGTTTTAGGCTATTAGAATTACGCATTTCTTTTCTCGCCTTTCATACTCAAAATGCTGACAATCCCACTATACCCCTTTGTTGAGTATTCTCTTTCTTAACTCCCTCTCTGGAAGAGACATCTACTTTAGGAGGTCAGAGTCATTCTTGTGTTATAACAAAAAGAATGTAATTGGCTTACTTGAAATCAAAGAGGAACTTGTCTTGATTCATCTCAGACTGTCTGGCTTTACAGATATTAAATTCAAATACAGATGACAGTAGACAAGGAGAAGTTCAGTGATAGTGTTAAATTCAGGCTGTGCTGGGGTCCTTCTGTTTCTAGACAGTATTCATTCTGAGATCAGAAAAACTTGTATTGCTTATTTGTCAAAAACATTACTATTTGGCTTTGAAGTGTTGAAGGGCGTCTTGAGGTTAAACTGTGCTGAGAGAGTAGATCCTACACTGGGTACTAAGCATCAAAATAATAATAATTATATTAATGTTGATTCTAGACAAGGCATATGCCTGAAGACCTTGTAGAAAATTACAAGGCTGAAGGAAGGAATAGTGGACAATTCCCCATCTCTGCCTCTTCATGTTATTGTGTGGGGGTTTATTGCTTAATGATAGGATATTTTAAAATGCTTAATAGAGGAGAGAGGCCAGACCGGCCAAGGAGTTCAAAAGCACTGGACTTGGCTGTTACACATGAAGTGGCATTTGGAAAGCGATGTTCTGAATGCTGTTTTTGTGGGCTTTTGAGAAAGATGCTGAGAGGGATCAAACTCATCTTAAAGCTCTTCTTAAAATGGCTTAAGCAGAATTCATATCACGTAGATGCTGGAAGTATTCTCCATGTACCTGCAGGTGATTCATTCAGATAGCTGATCTATCAGTCATTTGCGTGGGTTGAAGTATATTCCAAGTAGAAGAAGCTGAAACTGCACTATGAAGAGAAGTTTTGGATGGAAGCTGCAGAAGGAATCACAGGGAATTCAGCCATAATCACGGAGTATTCCTGGTTATAAAACTCTGTAATCTGGGAGGGATTGCAAATGCATCTTCAGAATCAACGGATTGCTGTCAAAAGGCCACAGAACATGCTATATATGAAATTTTCCTGTGTTGTTCTCCACCTGGACTTCTAGGTACTTGTTTTTCTGACTACTAGCACCAGTGAATGCATCAGAGACAGAAATTGCACTTTTCACTGGGATTCTAGGCAGAAGCTTTGCAGTAGTCTAGGGTAATACCTTATTTCCCTTTCTGTCCTCCCTTTGCAAACCAACAGTGACAAAAATAATTATCTGATTACTGTTACAAACCAGGATCAGGAGCTAAGAGAAGCTCTAAGCTGGCTGTATCAAAATACACAATCGTAAGTATCATTAGATGGACCCTCAAAACACAGACCAGCGTTGTAATAGTCACGAGGAAAGCGCATCTCTCAGGAAGAAGACAACAGCTTTTCCATTCAAAGGTTGAGCCATAGAGTGCCGTTCTGGTCTCCTCATTTTGTTGTGCCCACTCCACATAGATCTAAAAAATCGTGATTTCTGGAAGTATCAGAGAAAGATATATTTTTGAAAAGCTTAAATAAAAGGATTTAGAAATAGTGGTCTGAGAAAGAAAGAGATTAGCCATTTTCTTCATTTTTTTCCTCTGTCGGGTCTTAAAACACCAATTTAAACCATGTCAGGGATTACCATAGTAACCATTTAACCTCTCTTCAGAGCCTGTTGTGTTTCAGTTTAGTTTAACAACCAGCTTAACTGTCATTTCAAGCACTTTGTATTGTAACTGTGACAGGAATTAGCACCAAATGCCCTTATTTCAGAGGAATCACAGTTAGAATCTAGAACATAAAACTGTATTTTCAGTTTGGTGTTATTAGGCTTTTATTGGTTTTATGCTAATATTTTTCAGAGGTAGGCTGCATTGATTTAGGCTGTATTACCAGGTCTTACTTCTAGGCTAAATAGATGACAGACTGTGATAACTCATTCCTAAAGCTACCTGTTCGATTGTATCATAAAGCTCAGCCTTCCAGCAAAGGCCAAAGAAATTCCTCACGTTGGCTGATGTATTGTTGGTGTATTACAGGTGATGCAGCTGGGTGGGTCTAGTGCAATCAACCCTGTGCTTCATTCCTCTTTCTTTTCTGTGGCCTTCTGCAGCTTTACTCTGTGATTGTTATCATCATAACCAGAGAAACACTCAGGACATGATGATTTAAATTAGATTCTAAAAACGTTTGGAACAGCATAGCCTTTTTTTCTTGTTCACGTCTAATTCAGTCTGGGCAGAATGCTCTTGTACAAAATAACTTGCAGAAAAAACTATTTTCATATTTTCTGTGTTTTATGCATTCTTCCCTTGCTGGTTAGTGGAGAACTGACATTTCCAGTTTTTAAGATCTTGCACTCTATGACATACACACAGTTCTGCTTGAAGGACTGATTATGGCTAGTCTGTTGCTTTCAATCACACAGATCAAAGCAAATATATTATTCTTGTATGTTCCTAGGTAACTCTACATCATACATAAGATTTAAAGAGATTAACAAGATAGATGTAAACGCTTTTGTGTAGCTTATTAGAGCACGAACATTTATAGTGTTGGTGCTATACAATTCAAATCTTTTTAAACCTGTCATCCAAATTTCTAATAGTGAAGAATTTTACTCCAAGAATTAGGCCACTGTCTAAAGATCAAACTATTTCTCCTCTCTCTCTCTCTCTGTCTCTCCAGACTTTCATAATGCTGGCCACATGAAGGGAGAAAGTAATGAAAAGCTGACTGATCTCTCAGTTTCTTATTCTTCTAGGGTTTTTTTCTTTTTTTTTTCAACTTCTACCATCATTCTATACACCTGGGTGAGTCAGTTCATAATTAAGCTGCACTTTTTAGCCTCCACAGTCCACAGCTGAAGTGGCATTTTTGTATCTATGTTGACCAGAGATCAAACTTCGGTGAATCACTCCACCTCCTCACTTCTCAGCATATTCTCACTGTGTGTGTATTTGTGCGTATAAGATGTAGACTTGAGTATGGAGCAGAAATATATCTTTCTTTTATGATGCATCTTCTGTGATGGGAGCTTTTGTGCAGACTTTAGTGGTTTTGTGAGTGGCCTTTAATTGCATTAACTGGTAAGTTTTGTTTCAGATGGCTACCTGGCCAGCTCGCTCACTAGATGGATGGAGTGGTACTGTAGATGTTCTGTCCTTTACACTGATGGAGTTTACAGAGTAGGATTTTTTTCTGTGAAGGGCTTGAGTATGGTCACTGCCACAGAATTACTACTCCAGCTGTCTCCTTTGAGCAGAATATAACTCACTTTGAGCTACAATCATCAGTGTGCAGGTGAAATTAAACCCAGGTATTGCCTGTATGTGCTTCTTGCTGGCCACGCACTAGATGAAGAGAAATTCCTGAAGTGCTACCCAGTGACATGCAAGCCAAGACATTTTCCTTGAGCATTATGTCAGCAATTACAGTTATAGAAATAGTGCCAAAGGCTGGAGTTTCCAAACTAGCAGTGAGAGAGTTCAAAGTGGTATGTTATTGCTGCTTGATCAGCTGGATGCATTCACCTACAACAGAAAAGAATTAGGAGTTATTGCTACTTCCACTGTCACTGAAAATGGCAACTAAATTTGGGAACCCTTCTGTAGTGCCTTTTTCCACTTGTGGCTGACCCCGAGTTCGAATCTCTTCTTCTTAGACAGAGACCTCGCCATAAAATTCTAACCCAAGTCATTCCCTAGATGATTACGATTATGTGGGATTTATAACTTGCTTTTGGTGCCACCAGCACAGAACACAGCACTGCAGCTCCTGGGTGGTGTGGATGGCACTGGGAAGATGGCACCTGAGCTTCTCATTAGGTCCTTAACCAATTTTAGCTGCTACTTTAATTACTTCTAATAATCTTCAGAACTACTGGGTTGTCTGGAATCTAGTTATTTTACTTTTGCTTTTCCATATCTTCTTCAGTAACTGTGAAAATTAACAGGAGGATCTCTGTTGATGAGTGCAGCTCAGGCTTCAAAACTGACAGCATCTTATTTTCATATGAGTGCCCTGAGGTCTGCAGCTGACATCTCCTGTCTGTTAGTGCCCTTCCCAGAATTAGACAGCAGCAGATTATGCTGAAAGTGTTTTTATTCATTCAGACTTTCACATTAAACAGTCAGGCCAAACATCAATTTTCTGTGATGTTTTAGAGCAGGCAGGTTTTCCAGGAGATGTGGGTCATTTGAATCAATTTTGATTACTCTAACTTTTTTTCTTGTACTTATTGTACAGAAAATAGGTGCAACTATTACAATTCTGTGACACAAAGTAGGAGCTGCAGTTCTTCCACAGCACATCTCCATAAGCCATGATTTCTTTATTGACATAGTAGATTTTCATCCCTGCATTTGCTTTTTCTATCACTCTTAAACATTAACTTGTATATGAGAATATATCAAAGCCCTCAAAAAAAAAACTACCTGTAACTTCATGTGCCCTCCAAATATGTGCATGCTTCCTTGACCTCTTTTTTTACAATGAGGACCAATTTGTCTCATTGCAATTTGATACAGCAAATGATGATGTTTCTCAATTACAGAATCATACTTTTCCACATACCCTTTAAATCATTAAATCATTTTAAATCTCTCAAAGACATGATTCTTTCTTCGGAATGTCTGTCTGTGATACTAAACTGTTAGTTTATTTCTTAATGGAGAACTGTATACTTTTGGTTTTATCCGTCAGCCTAAGGAAAAGTATGCACTTTTGATGTATTGAAGGTAAAAACTTTTATGATTAAAAACATATAATCAAAAATGTATATTTTCTGATATATGATAAACGTAAATGAGAATAAATTTTAGTTCAGCTCTACTAGATTTGCTGCAGCAATCATATGTTCCTTCCCATGAAAACCAGCTGTTAATCAGCCCCAAGCACAATCACTACATAGAAAGCTGTGAATATCTTGTGTGTAAACACTGGGATGTGCTCCTTAGACTTTTTAGCTCACCTGTTCATTGATTCCTTGGGTTACTGGTAGAAGACACCACTATATGAGCTCTTACAACTTGCTGAGGATGAGAGCTTTTTACATCTGATCTGTTTTATTTGCATTTAGCCTAGGCTAGCTAACATTAACATTTTCTTTCTGCAGAAAAAAATCGCCCCTTTCAAAAATGTTTGCCTTGTTTAGAAATGCTATTATTTCTTATCAAATTGGGTATTTTTCTAAATGCAGTGAGGTTGTCTGCCCTAAATCTGGAGGACTCCTAGACCTTCAAGGAATATTTTAAAGAACCTCATATAACCAAACTCAATCCAGTAAACGGGCAGCATCCAGGGGATAGCAGTGTTGCCCCTGTGCCAAGCTGGGATGAAGGTGGTGCAAGGAAACCCCCTTACAAGCTTGAAAGTTAGACCTTGCTTGGTTTTGGAGCAAAGATCTAGAAACGCTCTGTTTTTGTCCTGGCTGCATGGCTCTAGACTGCGAACTCTGAAAGCTCAGATTTTCTCATAGCATACTGATTTCCGGCATTATCCTGCATTTTTTTTAGTGGAAGTTCACCAAAAGCAAGTTTCTCATGACACATTTTAATATCATCTAATCAGAATTTTGTGGAAATTCCACTAGAAAATTCTGCATGAGACCTTATTGCAAAGAGAAGTTTGCTGACAGTATACCAGCATTTCTTCTAGGCAGCTTTGCATATTTGCTGGAAAACTCTGAGGTGGTCTTCAAACCCAAAGAGGTTACGAGTTACTGATTTTAAGACATCAGTAGATGGAGAAAATAACACATCCCTCATAGCTTCAGCAGCTTCTCTATCTCTCTGTTAAAATGTGTACTTTGTTATTTGGATGTTACTGGATTCTACCGCAAGTTATTGATTGTTGTTATGCCCTTCTCCAGTAGATTCAAGCCTTTTAATACATGATGCTTCCTCTTCTCTACAGTACTTATGCACTGTAATCAAGTCACAATCCTCTTTTCAGAAAGCTGCAGAAATTCATCTTTTATGTTTTTCACAATCAGGTGTTTTCTCCATTTTTCCAATACGAGTCGTGACTTTTTACCTTCTTCGTAGTTTTAGCACCTTAAAAAAAAAAACATATATATATGTTCTCAAGAGCTCTGTGCAGTGTACTTCATATCCTTGCCAGGCAGGCAAATTCACCAGCTGCTTCTGCTCACCTCTGCTCTTGAGTGTTTTGCACAGCAGTACTCTAGCAGTTCATGGGCTGTAGCTTATGACCCTCAAGCTTCAGCAGGAGACACTGCCTGGTAAGATACATTTCCTGATTCAGTAGATACTTCAGAAATAGTCTTGAGTTCTTTGTCTTAGGATGTAGAATTTTTGCTTTTGGCTGTATGAAAATGTACTGTATATGACTGGTTATAGCTAAGTGATTTAGCACTTTCTGACCAACCTGTTGCATTACTATTTAGCATTATGTTATTGTATCACCTGCTTACTTTATCAACAGAAATATCTTCTACCTCTTTAAAAACAGCAGTAGACCTTGAACAGAACAAAAAAAAAAATTTGGATGTTTCCTTCATCAACCAATTTTACTCTCTTATCAAGGAATGAATCTGGTTTTAGTTGAAAGGACCTATTTTCCATAAAACCATGTGACTTCACATTCATTATATTCCATATCCTTTAAACCATCACTAATGCAAACTTTTATGAGTTGTTCCTTTGTTTCATCTGGGTTTGATAAAAGACAAATGGCTGATAGATACCACCTTCATCCCACTTGGTCTTTTTTGAGTAAGATGGGCATAACATTAGCACTGCGCCAGTCTTCTGGAATTTCCCTTGTGGTCTAAGATTTATTAAAAATGAACATCAGTGAGCCAGAGATCTCATGATAAGTACAGTCTTCTTTCATAGATTTTTATAGATGACTGCAGTGACCTCTTTCTTTTTACTGAAGAGATTAGTGAAATTCAGCGTGTGGTACTGATTGCTATGATGACCTTTGATGAGCTGTCTTGTCTTCCTAAAGAACATGTTAAGAGAGTTTTCCAAAGTGAAATAGCCAGAGGAAGTGAAGTAATAAAAGAGGGTTTTGCCTATATGTATTTGTCCAAAAACTTGGATGTATTTCAGTAGCTTCATAAAAATGTGGTTTTGAATGCTTAGTTTGAGAAGCGGATATGAGCCTGGCAAGGGTAAGTCAATAGGTGTGAATACATAGCACTAGTTTAAAGGAACTCATTATTGAACTAAGCACAATTTTTTAACAAGCTGCACTTAAAATTTATAATGGAAGGGGTTGTAGAAGGAAGCATATACTAGTGTCTTCATTTCAACTGGAACCAAAGACAAAAATATTGAAATTATCTGAGAGGGTGTTTTAAATATTTCTGACTTCCCAGAAACTAGGAAGCACTAGAACAAGAGTGGCTTTGAGTTTTTCTGAGGGTTTTCAGCTTGCTGCTCTTCCAGCTGCATATCCTTTACCCCATTACATATTTTTAGGCAGTTTGAATTATCTAGAAAAATCTCCAGTACAAAAATCAGTAAAAGAGGACAATGGAAGAAAACTTTTGAATGAAGAGCAATGACACAGAAAGGTATTTCAAATCCTGCCTGTGCTTGTAGCACAGAAGCAGTGGATAGAAATAAAAGATGACATAGACTTGCATGAAATTATATGTGGAGGAAAGTCTCCTTTATATTAATAAATTACAGGTAGAGAACTGTCTCATCATGAGACTTCACCTATCAGCTGTTAACTTATATCAGCTGCCTGTGGTTTTTCCATTAGCAAATCTAGTTGTGTTTCAGCTGTGAGTCACTTGGTCTGCAGCCTTTTCCAGGTCACCACTGTGGCTTAGTGCAGTGAGGATCCTGACCTATCTGTATGCCTGAATTTTTGTTGTGTCAAGATGAAGGCACAAGCTGGTTTTGGCACAGAATTGTATTGCATGCTGCCCTGGAGAGTGGTGAGCACGGTAAGAAGGCACCTGTAAATTTAATGGAAAGCAAAGCCTTAAGGATAGATACTCAGATTCTTGCCCTCTTCAGGGAAACCCTTGGGCATGTGTCAGGTCCTCATGTGTCCTGTTTGGCCTCCTGTTAGCTAACCAGCAAGTTTCTAGTTTTAAAACAATGACATCACATACTGTCTCTTGCCTAATTGTCCATTTAGGAGATTTTGGAGAAGGCTGTTGTGTTGTGTGGAGTCTGTGATTGGGGTCATGGAAGGGAGCTGGATGCAGTGCTGGGGGATATTATGGAGGAACGTGAAAGCTGAACTGGTGTTAGAGCAAGCAAGAGATGAGAGAAAGAAGGACGTATACCCATGGGAGCTGAGTGAATGAGGCTCTATTAGTGTTGGTAGAAAAGGGACTATTTATTTATAATGTAGCTGGAACTGGTACAAGGTGCAAAGTATTTTTGTCTTGGTAGTTTATTACAGAGGAAAGGGAAGAAGATTGCTGGCTACAAAGATAGTTCACAAATTCCAGTGAATTTCTCTTTGTGGTTCTTGCAGATCAAATAAAAATATATTGTCTAGCTTCAGTAATGAAGGCACTGAATTCACCTGGTAGTTTTTTCCCTGGAGCTGTTGAATTTCAGCAGAATTTACCAGCAGCTATAGAGGATTACTCATTCCATCATGCCAGTCATTCCCACCTACTGTTTTCTTTAATCTATTTGTTCTGTCTTTCATTGATCGATAACGTGTGGTCATTGTTGCAAGGATTCTGTTCATGACAGGTTTTTAATACACCAGCTTATCCAGTGATACATCTCACAATTAAGAAACCAGTAATTGATTTGATTCTTAATTACGGTTTTCTGCTGTTTACTGATTCTGTATATTTTTGGATATATGCTGTAATTTCAATCAATAATCTATAGTTTTGGGTCAATTGCTTTTGGAAGCTAAGATGCTCTTGGTAGTAGAAGCTACATTAACTAAGCATTAAGGTGCCATACTTACTACAAGAAACGTTTTCAAATCAAGCAAGGGTACTGTACTGTGGCCTCCTCTACTCTGTCACAGGAGGACAAGGATTTTTCTGCAAAGTGACTGCAATGCACATACAATATTCTAATAATTATAGAAAAGCTTTGTGATTTGACTTCTCACGGTGTCTGATAAGCCAAAAAAACCTTTCAAGTGTATTACATTTCCTTTCAATGTTGTACTTAGACTACTCACTAGACAACTAGCCCTGTGACATGCTATAGTTAATAAGTTTTCCATGCTGTCAAAAGTAATAATGTTAATGTGACATTCAGTTAAATTAATTTTGTTTTGTGCACTGGCCTGCATAAACGTGAGTGACATTTAGAAATATGATCAGGCAGGAGCTGAGGAGAAGCCAAGTGGCAAAATAGAGTGAGATTCAATCATTAAAGCAGAGCAGCCAGCTGCAAGCATTTATGGGTGGGCAAAGAGTTGCAGAAAACCAAGCTATGATGTTTGGGCATATGCATTTCGTTTAATTCATTCCTCCCTTTCTCATTTATTTAAGAAATTAATTTTTTTCCTGTTTTAATTAAGAACTCTGTATGTTTGGTACCATGGTCCCTTGTTTGGAAATCAAAGAGTGTGTTTCTGCTAATCTTTGATTTCAAGTGCCTTCAGCCACAGCATTTTTCATTTTGCCAGAGGCAGCTGATTGTAATGCTTTTAAACTGATGACCGTGAAGTGTCATTTTCTACTAATAATAACAGTGTTTTCTCTTTCCATTTCCTCTGCTTTTTAGAAAGCAGTAATAGAAGTGCTTTCTCGAAACAGTTAAAAAGGTAATGAAGGGGACTAAAAGGAGGAAGCTGACAAAACCTGACTTGTTAATCTTTTAATAACATTGAATGGTTCAAATTATTGCCCAACTTGCTTTCAAGTCTGATTTACCTTTGTGTTGGAGAATATTACATAATTAGGGCAGTTAAAAGAAATGCAGTGTGCTAACTTTATATATATATATATATATATGCATTGCAATAAGAGGACAGAGATTTCTGAATAATTTCTATGTAAAGTAGTGCTGTTCAGAGGAGGGGGTGGGGGGAAGGTAGATTTTATTTCCACAGAAAGATCCTGCCAGGTCTGTTCCCTTTAAGCAAAGGTAAAAAGTAGTGCTGGCATACAGAAGTTGTATAACAAAAGAGTCAGAGAGTAGGACTGTAGTAGGAAAATCAGTCAAAAGGAATGTGCAATTAAACCTCTTCTTTTGGCTCTTCCTCACTCCTACTTTATACCATGACTTTATCCCTACAGATACCACCTCCTGATAACTTTAATAATTCACTTCATTTGAAAGATTGTTCCCTGTCTACCCTAAAACTTCTCCCTTTTAAAACTTACCTCGTGGACCTTTGCTTCTATTTCTGTTCTCTGTTCACCTAGCATCAGTCTCCTTTCCATCTCTTCTTCAGCCTGTTGTCACTGCTAATCCCTTTTTTACAGCATCCAAAACGAGCCCTCTGGATCTTTGCCTCAAGAAGCTTCTGTTTCTTCTGAGATCTCCTGCTGTAACCTATTTCAGTTTGCTATGCTTCTTAATTTACTTGTTATGTAGCTTGTAAAGGAACACTTTACTTTAACAGGAGCTTCCTTTTATGGCCAAGTTTGCACATTTGAAGAGGGTGTAGCCTATGAAGACACTTCTGAAATTAATGTTAGCAAAAGCAAACACAGGAGATGCTTTTGATCACAGACACTTTGTACTTCCATTTTGTAAGACAAGTGGGTCATTTATTCTAATAAAGACTGATCCCTGAATAAGAAAATACACGGTACTGCATTGTCCATATTCTATTGCTTTAAAATATTCTTTTCAAAAGTGCAGTATGTACAGTCATGAAGAAGGTTCTTCCTTCTCTCCAGAGGCATTTAGCACCTATTTGCTGCTAGCTGTATAAAAGTGTGGCTGCTCCAGTCATGGGCATGAAATTCCTTTAGACAGCAAAGGAATTACTCTGCTTGTCAGATTAATGGTTTAGCCGTTAAAATCCTTACGTTTATATTGACTGGGTTCACAGTTAACATTTTGCAAGTCTGAAATAGCTACTTCTGTAATCAGCCTTTTGATTGAAGAGAACTCTGCCTCTCCCGTTTGCTCTCGCTACTTTATCTCAAAAGTAGTTCATTGACTTTGGGGTACAGTGGTACTTAGTGTGCATACATATTCATGTGATAGTCTCCAAAAGTGTTGTAATAGCGAGCTGACACATTAGCTCCAGCTTTTCTTTCTCTTTCCGGTTCTCCTTTATCTTTCCCTGCTGTACCATCTATTTCTAGCCTGTTTACGCAAACTG
Source organism: Pampusana beccarii (assembly GCA_013399365.1). NCBI lineage: Eukaryota > Metazoa > Chordata > Aves > Columbiformes > Columbidae > Pampusana > Pampusana beccarii. The sequence continues at coordinate 103,806 of VWYH01002958.1, read as the reverse complement.
AGTTTCAAGAGCTTCTTGCTCACTTCCCACTCCTTTGCCTAATTGTGGCAGAATCGTCTGCATATTGTGGGCTCATCTGGTCCCTGATTTGCAACCATAAGAGAAAAATATTGTCTGTCTTTTGTAGTTGTACCTTATGCAGGTTTGAAATGTTCTGATTTGTTCTTTAACCATGTATTTATAAAAAATTCAGTGCCTTTGAAACCAGTAATGTTAAGGATCGCTGCTGTGGCAATACAATTTCAGGTTTAAAGAAAAAAAAAAAGGGGGGAGCCCAGCAAACTGGTATTTCCTTTTCCCAGTATGATCCCTGTTTGTCCTAGGGGTGTGGAGGAGCAATATTTTCCCAGTTACAGATCTCAGCTATGTGTGTGGGTTGCTAATTCTGCCCACTTGCTATGGTGGCTTAATTGAAGTTGTGGCCAGCCTCATCCATTTCTGCATCCATGTGATGCTGCTACTAGTGTTATTGTGACAGCTTTGTGGCTTAGTGTATTTTCATGGTTCACGTGCCAGGAAAAGGAATTTGTTGGATTTGGGATCTCCATGTGTAGACAGAGCACGATGGCCTCAAAACTGTCTGAAGCCTGTGGATATGGGAACTAGGATTAGAGATTCTGTCATTACGGTTTATCCGGGTTTCCTGGATTTGAAAGGCTCTAATTTGGCTTATAACCACCTTTATGCTGTTCCTGTTTTCTCCACAGAGTTTTAAAACATTTTGGGTGGTGTGAAAACTACACAATGAACATTATGAGCCTCAGTTGAAAATCTGATTTGTGGAAGATTCTGGTTTGGGTCTTCACCCACAAACCTCATCCTATTGTGTTTCTCTCCGGCTTATGCAAATATCCACAATCAAAACCAGGTGTTGAAGTTGGAAACCCAGCTCTCTGTGTTTACATCCTTCCTCTCCAATTAGGAAAAAGCATATGGTGCTATGGCTCATTATTTTGGTATCGTTTTACCAACAGAGCTGCAAACATCGACTTTCTTGCAATATCTTCCACAAAAATGTGGAGAATGTTTATATTAAGAAGATAGATATTGCTGTTAGAGATTCTGCAGCGTGAATGAGAGTAATCTGCATAAATAGCATTTTTCTCTGTAGCTCCTTAGGAGAGTGTGCTGTCAAGGCAGAAATGACTACTGACAAATACAAGAAGAAACATGAGACAGGCAGGAGCTGCTTGGAGTCATCTCTCGAAAGTCCACGTTCTCAACAGGACTTGAGATAACATTTCTTCAGCTTAGAAAAGGCTACCAGCTCATTCTGTGTCATTTATGTTCTGCTCCATTGCATCCTCTTTAAATGTAATGAAGTTATGGAGTTGCTTAGATGGAGAGAGTCTTTTGATTGCTGTTTAGGCATTATACAGGAATAGGTTAATGTCTGTGAACCTCCCAGTTGGAAGTTTCTAACACTAACTTACAGTTTCCATCAGAGATCAAAGTAATTTACTAACATAAATTATTTATACATAGGGCTGAAAGAAATTCATAATAACAATAAGGCACCTCCATGAGATAATCACCACACCAGAAGCACTCATCTGTACCTCATAGCCCTGCAGGGGTTTGTAATTATCTCCTGCAAACCACACCTCTAGTGATTGCTTTTTGTTGCTTCATTGCAGTGCTGCCACTTGAAGTATTTTGCCTGACAAATATTTTAAAATTACCAAAAAATATTTTAAAAAGTTAGGAATAGAAAACTCGTGTCAGTCATGCAAAGAGAAAATGTTAAAAGTACAAGAAATATTGAAGAAATGCAGTTAATACAGATCATAATAACAACAAAAAAGTACTAAATGTGATTCTGTAGGCATTTAAGGAAGTACTTATGCTTTTTCTTCAAGTTATTCACTGGAATGAGCCTATCATCTGCTGTCATTTCCCATGGATTGCTGGTGATCTATGGAAAACTGGCTGTTTACATGGTACTGACTCCTTCTCTGTGCTTCCTGCAGCTAAAAACACATTAAAAGAGGTTGAAAATGCATTAAATGCTCTCATAAAATTACTCTTCTGTGTAGACAATTGCGGTATTTGCACAGAGGCATAACGTGATTACAGATGGAGAAAGACTGGTGAGAGGGGATGGTCTCCGTGGCAATAACTGTGTTTGCGAAGTACCTCCTCTGGCCTCTGCTGAAGTACTCAGATAAGAAACAGCAATTCTAACACAATTTTATGCTTACTAAGCACACTTTGGTCTCAACACAAGTACAAACCAACAAAAACTTAAAAAAAATAAATCCGAGTAACGAAACAATTAGAAGCATGGTATTGATTTAAAAGTACCTTCCGAAGTAGAAATTTAGATAGTCTGTCAATGAGGTACATTTCTGAGGAATACAAATTCCCATGCTGCTACAGCTAAAGCTCTGCCTAGTGAATCTGAGGTTGGGGGCAGAGCCCTTGAATGTTGGGCGATACGTGAGTACAAAGGTCTCTAAGATGGGGGACTAAAATGAGCTTTCAGTCTTACTCAGAGCCCCATGAATCAACGAAGCTAATTTAAACCAGGTCTACCATGTAATAGAACAGCGACTGCAGAGAAGAGCGGGTAGCTGGGTGAGCTGTGATCATGATAACACAAATCAATAAGCAATTGACTTCTTCCATTCTGAACAAGCTGCAAGTGATAGGTCAACTTCACTGCTAGCCTGGGCAATATGGACTTCCAAAACCAAACATCAGGGCAGCCGGAGCGTGTTGTGCTGTCACCGCGTTGTGCTGTCACCGTGCCATTGCAGGCTCAGTTAGGGCTGCGAATGAGCTGGGCAGATCACATGGCTGAAATCCATATTTCCATGGTCAGAATCTATGCTGGGATTCATAACAGCGTATATGCAGACAGGGAGGAATAGTAATTGTGTCCTTACACAGCAGTGTTGTCCGTGGTTATTCCAGATACGAGTTAAAAATGTAAATTTTCTGATATTAGGATCTCTTCTTTTGAGCACGGTCAAAACATTATTATAGCCTTCCTGGGTCACATCAAGGTCTCTAAGATGCTGCTCCCCATCCAGCCGCTTTTCAGCCTGAAGAGTCCTAATCTACTTAGCTGTTCCTTCCACAGAAGCTGTGTCATATCTTTGATCATTCCTGATGCTTTTCTTGCAATCATTCACAGTTCTACCTTATCCCTTTTGAGATGAGGAGGGCACCATAAGTTTCCAAGATACTGGCATGTTTGCATTCTGACAGAGTTTTTGTATGTGATGCATATATTTAACGTCATAAGCTGTTTTGTTGTGTTCTTTCTGAGTATTGCCTAATTAAACATGGCTTTATGTTTGTTCTGCGTGTTTTCTGACCACTGGTGATCCCTGAGCTGATGTTTTGCAGTGAATTATCCATTACAGTCCCTGGGCCTCATTTCCAACCTGTAATAATCAATTCAGAGTCTGTCACTTTTCTAGATATTGCATTATTATTGCAGTTTCTAAGTGTTCAAAAATTAAAAGGAATAATAACTAGATGATGCCATTCTTAATATGTACTGCTTCAGGCTTTTGCTGGGAACAACATAAGCGGAATCCTGCATCCCCAGGGAAGCCTTATGAGACAAGCCCATGCACCTTTTGATAGGAGAGGAAGATGTAAACTCTGAAGTATGGCTCAGTATCTGTCATGCATCCTTCAGATAGATATACTGCAGATGCTTATCCAAACCTGGATAAAAAGTGATTGTGTGTAAGAGCTATTAAGAGAAGAGCTGCTGCTGATGCAGAAAATTTGGCTTAAGAAATGAAGCTCAGTTTCTCTTAAATGCCTTGGAAGTTTGAGCTCCCAGCTGGAAAGGAACATTTTGATTCCTTTTAAAAGTGCTTAGGACATGGTCTGTCTTTTATCTAGGAAATACCCACTACATCCATGAAGATGTGAGCAGTTGCTCTCGGAAGTGTTCCCCCAGCTTTTTAGGTCAGCTTCTGACTTGGTCTTTTCTCCTTAGCAATTTGAACGTGGTAAATTGCCATCTCCCTTTTCCATTTGTGATACAGGGAAAAGGTGCAGAAGTCTTGCAAAAATTACCTAGTATCTTAACAAAAAGCTTGGATACACCCTCAAAACTTTTCAGCAACAAACCTTCCAATTTATTCTAACAAAACACTGGAACCAAAGCAATATATCTTGATAGAAATGTACTTTATATTCTACTGCCAAAATAAATTGTGGAAACACACGTGCCGTAAGAACTAGTGTCTTTGAAAGAAAAACGTTGCTATCTGAAATGCTTTATTGGACTATTCAGTGTAATCTCATTCGTCTTGTCTCAGAAGCAACTTAGTTACCCTCCCTAGAGATACCCTTGTGCCTGAAAGGAAAGAGGGAAGCAGCTGGGGTCAACCTAGTGATCATTTCTGAGCAGTACTACACTCTTCTCTCTTTCTCTCATCTGCAAGTTCAAGTCTATTGCTCCTCCTTTTATGACAAAGTTCCTGTAATTCTGAACGTAATTCAACCCTGCTCTCTTTGCCAGGACTGTTAGGAAAGTACTAAGCAATGCATTGCAAAAGGTTGTGTTTGACAGGATCCCAGATGATAGGCAAGGCTGAATGCAAAACCAAATATCCTTCCAGCCATTCCTGAGGTGAGGAGGGATGCACAGTGAGCTTTACCAGCCTGTATCTTCTTTTTTTNCCTGTCAGATGAGAGACAGGTCTTTTTTTTTTTTCATATTGAATGTTTTGTGCTTTGTGGTTTTTATGCTTTTTGCTTTTGTAACAAAGCGTGGTGAGAAACACCCACGTTACTGTTCCATGGGAAACAGTCTGGTAGTTGTGTATGCACGTGATTTTCACTGGAACACAACCTGGAAAAAAAAAAAATACAGTCATGGCTTGGTTTAAATGGCAAACAGTATTTGTGACACCCTGATTGTCGGAGGTGGAATGCTGTGCAGTATAATGTACTTTGCAGACAGTACAGATCTTGTCAACTTGTACAGGACAGTTGCTGTGGACTCCAGTTGCTGCAGCAGATTTGAGACTATCAAGTATTTAAGCTGGGCAATTTGTGGCAGATATCTTGTATTTTTCATTTGAATGCTTTGTTTAACAGGAGGAGTTTGAGATGTAATCCTGTTGATTTTCTGTGGGGCTTTCAAATTTACATTTTTTAAAAGGTACAAAAAATGTTAAAATGTAACACCATGTCTTGTTTGCTTTCACAGCAAGAAAAACTGGGTGATATCTGCTTCTCCCTCCGTTATGTGCCTACTGCTGGCAAGCTGACTGTAGTCATTCTGGAGGCAAAGAACCTGAAGAAGATGGATGTCGGTGGACTATCAGGTACGTGCATGAAAATCTGTTTGTAGATTTTGCAGGCTTGTAAAGGCAGAAAATGAACTTGTTTTCTGTTGGAGATCTCTTGGTTGAGAAGGTAAGGGCTCTTGTTCACTGTCTGAAAAGTGTGGCTTGTGTTCTCTGAAAGTTAGGCTGGAGCTGGGGACATCACAACTTGGGACATCACTAGCTTGGAAAAAGGAATTTCATTGTACGTTGCATTCTGCTCCAAGGTGAGGTCTGAAGAGTTAAACAGTCAGATGACGTTGCAAGCTCTCTGTACTTTCCTTCTCTCCTGTTGCCTGGAGATAAATACAGACTATTCAGGCAAGAGAAAAAAAAAAAAAATCTCACTACAATCCCTATTGTCTGTTTAATCTCACAAAACGTGAGCATTTCCCTGCAATGTTACTGATAATACATAATAGAGGAACTCACCACAGGTCACCGTACTGGCTGCTGGTTGAGGTCCTAGGATAATTGTTTCTACATTTGAAGGTCTCGTGTGTCAGTGCTCCCATGCGCAGAGTTGGGAGTTCTCCGCTTTGGCAGGTACACCAGCAATCAAAATGACAATCTTGTACTCGTCGTAGCCAGTGAGGTCCGTATCTCGAACATATTTGGCACCTACAAATAGTCCTCGTGGTCTCTGCTCGTAGTGAGGCTGTACAGCCCGTGGGTGAGGTGATGTGCGCCGTCTGTAAGGGAGGGTGCAGCCAGCACACGTGACGGTGTCCCCGGTGGGGCCGTGTCCCCGGGACCTGGTGGAGCTCCGCGTAGGTTTCTGTTCTCTGCTCTGTCTGGGATTCTTGGACACCGATTACTGTCTAAATAGCCAATTAGCTGAGAGCAAACTAAATAACAAGATGCTTTATAAGGAAAGGTCTTTCCAGGATAATTTTATTTTATATACCCTCTGTTTAAAAGAGACAGTTTCTGCTGACCATTGGGAATGAGGATATTTTCAGCACAGCTCTAGAACTGAAGGCTTTTACAGCTGTCACTAACACAGAGATGATATTATTGCTGATAAGAAAAATGGGTTTGATTTTTATTTTCTTATAAACTTAGCACAAGGTAAGAGTTTTGTCCCAAATACACAGAGAAATGGGGACCTGCTAAAAGCAAGCTTGAAGGTCTTATTTACTGCTTCCGATGAACAGTAACAGGAGCTTCACAAAGTTAAAGGGAACAAAGTCTCTTACTAAAAACCAATTATCTTTTTTTTCTAATTGCTTCTAAAGTCTTCCACTGTACAGCAACAGAGATAAAGTGAAAGGCATCAAAATATTGCTGTAGTCATTACCTGAATCAAGTCTGGCTTTTCCTTGTATAAAATGGACACAAGATTAGGAGGTAACACTAATATTTTCCCTAACACTTGTACTGAACCAATTGCAAATTAATGTTCTTAAGCACATTTACTTCCTAATTGTTTGCTAATGAAAGATTAGGTTCTCATAATGAGGAAATGTGGGGGTGTTTGGCTGAAGTGTAGCTCTAAGAGCTAGGGCATCTATATTGTTTTCCAAGCATTGCGAGAAATGTGATGGATAATGGGTACTCAGCTCATAAAAAGAGAAAGGGTCAAGGAATGCACTAATGAACTGAAGACCACCTACAAACTTCAGATGGAAAATATAGTGCATTGTGTTGGAAATAACTATAAGGAAATGAATGGGCTTACTTTCATTTAAATATTTTTCTAGAGGATGGCAGGTTTTGTTCTCCTTTTTTTAGGGCCATGCCAAACTAGAAACATCATGTTCTCTCAGAGACAAACAAACCCAATGGGATACCATGGTTGTAGCAGGAGTTAAAAAGTCACTGACAGTGATAAATAGCAGTTAGTATGGTGTTTCTGAGGCAGTAATTATAGATGAAATAATGTTGGTTTAAAGTGGATCCAGTATCTTTCATTAGGGAATTTATCTTTCGAATAAATTATGCAGAAATAACTTTTGAAATCAAGCTGAGCTTCTGTTGTCATTATTCACGCTAAATAATACCTTCTCTCAAAGTACAGTATTGCTAAGTGGTAATGAAGGTGGCAGGATTTTATCTCAATTAGCGAATGCTTTCCCCACTAGTTTTGTTATTTTCTCTAGACACTAAAATGGCTTTTCCTCTTGCAAAACTGGAAGTTTTGCGCTGCAGTGGAGGTGGGAAAATGTTAACAATCAAATGTGATCTCAAACTGAATGTTACCTATATACTGAACAGCACTTACTGTCACCAAGGGGAAGCCATTAGCAAGAGGTGAAAATTACATAGTTGTCACAGGGAAAAAAATATCTTAGAAGTTTGTCAAAAATAGGCAGAAAGGATCTGCTTTTGAGTTTAGAATATGTCTTTTTGTTGTTCTCTCCGCTTTTGGAGAAGATGCTGGAAAAGCAGAAGACGGGCATTTGGAAAGGGCTCTGCTTTCTCTTTGCATCCAGCCTCTGTGCCTCTCTGGGGAGCTGATCGGCCTTGCAGAAGGGAGGAGCAGGGCCCTGGCTCTCCTGCAGCAGCTCTGGCATCGTCAAGTGTTCACAGCACCGTGACAGGCAACCTTTTGGTTTCCTTCTGGCTGCTTCTCTCCACATGTCGAGTATTACTGCTGCTAGCAAATATCTCCTCTACCTTTGCACCTCAGCGATGTGGAAAGCTTTGGCGTTTATGTTATCTTTAGTCCCAATACAATGAACCAGGCACTGTGGCTCAGCAGTCTTCCGAGCTTCTGTTTAAAAGTTTAGGAGATCCATAACTGTGGTAAATCAGAATTAAAAACATGCTTGATTTTTATCATGCGTGTTTCTGTTGTGCAGCTGAAGAGCCCGGTTACAAAAGTACCTGTCAAAATCAAGAGACCAGTCAAAGTAGATTGAGAGTACCACCTTTCTTAGCAGTTCTGCAGGGCTTCTACTGGTGAAACCTTAATCCTGCTAGTCAGCACATATATCCTATTCAATGGTTACTACAGTTGCAGAAACAACAACAAAAAAAAGCCTTTATCTCCAGCATTTTGAACTTTTCCATAAATTTTATTAGCAGTCAAAAGCCAAGCACAAATTACTTCAGAAACAGGCAATAAAAGTCAACAAACTAATCATCAAATTCATTAGACTCTTTGTAACAAAACCAGATCACCCATCTGAGCAATAAACTCCCAGGTCTTAAACTTAATTGCAACATCAGGCTGTGAGTGAAGCAAACCTTGGCTCAGACACTGGAACTGTTCAGCCTGAGCTCATCAAGTCGCCACAAGTGGAAATTATTACTTCTGGTGAGCAAGGGCCTCTGGCAAACAATTATGCATGTTTTAAAATGGCATTTTAATTATTTAAATTATATTCAAATGCATTTTTAATGAATCTGACATCTGGCAGGTGACATGTAGGCATGTAAGCTCTAAAGAGATTATTTTTATTTGTCTGAATTTGGTAAACTCAGGTTACATGGCTTTATAGGTATCCTTCACCCAAAATGTCTACGAGACTTAGAAGCTTAGGTCTTACAGCAAATCAAGGGAACTTAGACTCTCAAATCACTGTGTAGTTGATGGTTTCGTTTTGTTGTTTGTTTTGCTTTGGTTTCATTTTGGTTTTTATTTCATTTAGATGATTTGCAAAATTGCAAGATTTCAAAACCAGTTTGCAGTTTTATCTCTCCAAGCAGGCCATAGAGACATAGTCTGACTAATTCCTTGATAAGGGCATGATATAGTTCAGCAATGCCGTTCAGTTCACGAGGGCTGTCTATGAATTATGATACTTTATTCAAGTTTGCAATCCCTTCTGCTTGAGAAAGAGGGCAAGAATTATCTGCAGCTCCCCTGTGAGATATTAATTTCAATCAAAGTGGTAGTGATTTCATAGATGGATTTAAATGAGTATAAAACTTTAAATTCATTTTCATCTTGTTTTGTATTTGTTGTTTTTTACTTATTTTCTAAAGAAAAACATGCTTGTTTAAACCTCAACATATCTGACTAGCAGCTAAATGTGGTCTGTGAAACAAATATGGTCCTTCTTTTTATTACATAGGAAGATTCCCAATATTAATACATTTATGCAGGCAATTCTATAGATTTCCCTGTATTTAGTCATACGCCCCATTTGTATTCATTTTTGTTCATGAAATAAAAGCTTTCGTTTCAACTTCCAACAGCTTTCCCTGCTTTGGCCAAGCCAATCATTGAAATAAGTTACCTGAATACCTTGAAAAGCATTTTCCCTCTGAATGTGCAGAAGAGGCTGGTGCTGGCACCTGGACAGACTGTTGTTATGGGTGTTTAGCTACCCAGGCCCCTTTGACATACATACTGTTTTGTATCAAAAAGTCATCTCTTAGTAGCTGATAGTAAGTGTAAGACTTAACATAGCTTATCATCATTTCAGGATTAATTTCCATATGGTTTATTCGTTCTAAAAATCTTTGAAAGCTAATGTGGCTTTGTTTGCTGTGTATTATTTTAGTATGCTTAGCTTTTAGTGAATCTAATTACCAGGAATCTATCCCAGTAGCAAGCAATGTACCCTCTGCTTATCTCCTCAGCACTGCTGCACCTCACCACACCCCCCAATCAGAGCCAGAATTTCAGATGCCATAGCTGGCATGGGCTGAGGTATTGCCATAGGAACTGTTGCCAAGTAGCAAATATTGTAGCAGACCCTAAACTATACCTGTTTATGCCAAATTAATGCTTAGGAAGAACTGCAAGGAGAGGAATGTCATTGGATCCCTGTGCTCTTCCTTCTGCAGAAAGCTGCAGCTTCAGCCGTGAAGAGAAGGCAGCCTGTCATCCCGTCCATTATGTGTGAAAGCTAATCTCAATATTTATGAGTTATAAATAGAAAATACACAGCACTTCTTTGTATCTGCCAAGCAAATACTATAAATCAGAACCATCTCTGGGGACCAAATGGTACTATAGGAGAAACGAAGCTAGTTTTATACAATTAGACATTTATTTTAAATATTGCATTGAAATTCGAAAGGCTGGTTGGATGTTTTAGAAAATAATTGAAAAATTAAAAGTTGTTTAGAGACGAGCTCTTTGAAGACAGAGTGAATGCTCATGAATTATGCAGGGCATTCAGTTTAATAACTTCATTAAAACGTAAGAAACCTTAAAAGCTAGCTAACACAAATGCAATATTATGGGAGGAGAAATATACCGTTAGTGCCATGGTCTTGCTATAAGCTATATTGTAAGCATAACTCAGTTAATATTAAGGGCAAAGAAAACAGCCGCATTAAAAGACAATAGTAAAAATAAACAAACACCACCACAATAGCTGCAACTAGCCTAATCCTAAAGAATCCAACAGCGAACAGTACCAACAAATGTTTTAAGATTTCTACTTGCTCTGAGGATTTCTACAACATCCCATGTCTCAGTATATCTACTGTAATACACTGGCAGAAGTTCCAACAGTAGATGGCTGCAGCAATACATCTCTCTAGCATTTGCAAAGCGGTCTTGCAGCACCACAGTAAATTCACCGTGGGCTCCTTACAGTGGTGATGGGATCAGCCACCAAATCTCCATCATGCTAATTTATGGGGTTTTTTTCTCCCACCTGGGAGAATATTCCTGTTGATGACATCTTCCCTAAGACTGGGCAGTGGAGAGCAGGGAGGCTTGTCTGAAATGGTCCTCTTTCAAGGGATAAATATGGTCTTAGGGAGTTGTTTCTTCTAATCCCAACTCAGGCCTTCGACAACAAACCACCTTCTTCCTCAAGTTAAAAGCTGAAGAAGGCAATTCCAAAAATCAAAGTATATCCTGAATTACAGTATATTCATCATAGAAGCCATGTTAAAGGATACATAAACTCTCATATTCCAGGGCATTTTAGAGAGTCTTATGAAGAAGCTGTCAGGTAATTGTCCATTTTGGAGTGAGTATGCAATTTCCACTGAATAATATGTTACAGGCTATTGCACACAATAATATATTGTATTAGATGAACCATCAAATATGACGATTCCTACAAAGAAGCAGAGTCAAATCGTTCTGCTCTTTTTTTCCTCTTGTGCTGAAACTGAGGAAAAAAAACAAGGCGATTGTGCCTGTTGATTGCCAGTGAAGTTGTACAAAGCCTGTAGGCATTGCACTGAGAAACCTTAGGACAAACACTGCGCCGAAAAAGCACCTCAGCTCAGGAGGTGTTGTTTGAACAGCTGCTTGATTTGAGAAAGGAAAGAAACCTTATAGTATGTGTACATCTCCTTAATTGTGCACGCCGACCAAAGGTGCAGGAGATCAGCATCCAGCTGTGTGGACTTTGCCAGCCAACAGTCATAATTTTCTGGCATTGCTGTTGATTTTTTCCCTCACCCTCCCTTCCCCAAAACAGAGAGCAGGAAGACTTCTTATTCTTTTATTTGAATAGCCACTTCTAAATAATGCATTTTGTATGTGTTTGCATGCATGCTTCTTCTTGATTAAATTAAAGTATATTTTCATTTGGTTATGCAGTCCCAAAGCAAGTGTGAAGATATGTGTGTTAATTACTTATATGAAAAGGAGATAGTTAATACTTTAGGTTTTCAAGCTCTCCAAGAATTTCATAGCAATGTGAGCGGCTGTAAAATGTATGTAGAAATACTGTAGATAGATCCTGGAGTCTTTAGGGAAATTAGTCAGTTCTCTTACAAGTATATTTAATTTATTTTTACTCTCTGAAAACTGCAGTCTGTGTCTTTTCATTTAGTAGGTTTGAAGAAAGAAAAAAATCAAAATATGAACTCAGAAAATGTGTCTTTTTCATCTCTATCTATACAGTTAAATCAGTGCTTGAATGTCCACAGAAAGTGAGGAAAGTATAGTTGAGGGTATTTCCTTTTCAGGACTATATGAAGTCATATAGGTTTTCAAGACGGCATGACGAGCATTTTATTAGTGCTGTTAACGTGGCTGAGGTTTGATGAAGTTTGTAGGACTTTCTGAAGAAAGAGAAACTACTTTAAAGTCAAGATTTTACATTACTTTGAATCCCACATGCATTTTTTGTTTGTTTAATCCCGTGTGGGCAGGGAAGATTATTAGTTGCTGCTAGATCTTTATGTGATTACTTCTTATAGGCCTCCTGACTCTGTTTCCAATGTGTAACTCCTTTGTGTGCACGTCTCAATGGAAAGAAACGTATCACAAATTAGACCCTCAATCCTGATTTTGAATCATCCCTGAAGAGAGCAGGGGTTGTATAGCGAGGAGGGATCTGCACGTGCTGAAAATGGGTCTGTGACAACAGAGAAAATGTATACCTCAGTGTAAGAAGAGAGAGGAAGATGGGTGTTTCCAGTTCTTTGTTGGTATCATTACTTTGCACGTATGCTTTAGTTATTCAAATCAGTTCACACCTTTGGCCACTGAAGCTCTCCGCAGGCAGCTGTGAGATGCTTATCATTCAACAGAAATGGAAAAGAGGTTTTCCCATTGCCAGTTCCAAAATTTATTTTCCAAAACTTTTCTAACTGAATGTGGAAGTTCTGTCCTCTCTTCTATGGATGGACAGTTCTCCAGAAAGGTCCCATTACCTTTCTTGAGGTAACAGAAAAGAAATATAACCTAGTTGCTGATTGAGACTGAGGTGCCAACATTCCCATTGTGCCTATGAATCTCACTGGAATTGTCTTTCCAAATATTTTATCTCTCACTTTGCTTCCATGACACCATCAATGAGGCAGAAAAGCCAACATTTGGGCCCTGTTTCTTCCCCCAGCACAGGCCATGCTGCCTTAGAGCCACCTTGTTGTAGCTGAATCAGTCACAGGTGGGGGGGGGTGGTCGATTAGCTGCTAATTGCCTGCTGGCAAGGTGGAAAAGTTGCAAAAATGCAACTTTTCCCCTGTGTATGTGTCACTTCCATGAAACTTTCAGATGTATGGGAAGACAAGGCTGGATATGAGTGATGTACCTACATGAGCAACACCTTTATTTAGATATTTAGTTTATTTAGAACAGATAAGGTGTTAAGCAATTGTTTTTACAAAGCTGAAGATAAGAGAGGGATCTGGTCTTTCTTTTTCTCCCTTAGGAATATGATTGGTTTTAAATTAATAACTGTGGGAGGTTTTTCCTCCATTATACCAGTCTTATTCATAAGATGGTGCCAGATGTGTTTCTCTCAACTGATGCATTGATCACCAACACGATGCAATAGTAAAACTATTTGGAGGGGACATCTCCTGACGTTTTAGGGTTGTTAGTGTAGTGGCTCTAGTCCATAGGAGAAGATTAAGTTTTTCTTCCTCTTGTGTTCATTAAGCTTTTTTTCTGTCTTGTTGATGAATATGCTATTGCTCATTCCCCCCATGAATTCCTTTTGTTTCTGCTGAGCTGTCTTCAAGTTTACAAATAGCAACATTTTTTGCTCTCTTTAAATCAAAGTAATTTGTGTGCAGGGGTTTCTTGCTGCATCCCATCACATTAGATATTAATGTAATAATTACTGAATAGTAAAATATATCTCTCATCAAGAGAAGACACAAAGCACAGATCACATAGCATCTGTCCAGTGTATGTGCCAACAGACGAACTTATTTGACTGCAAAATTCAAACGTTATGTAACACGGTTGACCAATGTGCAATGGGTAACATTTAGAGCTTTTCTCACAAAACATGCCTGGAAGGAAATCTGTCATAAAGAATCCCACCCGCTGCAAAGCTCAACTGTTTTCTACTTGTGAAGGCAGAAAGGATTTGTAAACTCTGTGTTGTGAGTTTTGTCACAAGATAATCTCTCTCAGATTTGAGTTTGTCGAAAACCAAATAAAGATACAGATATACATTCTAAAACGGTGCATGATCTAACAGTAGGCAGAACCATATTCTAATTCTTGTTCTGTAAGTAGTGACACATGAGGATTTGGAGATCCAAATGTAATCTCTGCAGCTCAGCAGCCTCTCTGTAGGAGTTGCTTCAGGTCAGAGGAGTAAGGGGTTCTGTTTAATCTCAGCTATCAAGGCAAATTCGTGGGACCTCTTTCTCATCAGATTGCCAGTGGCATCACAGAACATTTACATATACAGGTCTGCAGGTTAAACCTACCTTTCCAGTGAAGAGAATATGATAATTTCCTGATTGAGCCCTAGTGAGAAAGCATCTTAAATTCTCTTTGAGCCTCTCCAGAAATCTTTGCAGTACAGCTGTCTCCAGGGCCAGTCTCATTACAGCATCGTTGCGAGGGGATGCGTTCCTGCAGCAGGTTCCAGGAAGCTGAGTTGAAGTACTCAGCTATATCGTTTGCTTCCCATCAGCAAACCATCACATGCTTGTCAACATCTGAGGGATGCTAAAAGTGGCAATTATGAGAGCATGCAACATAACGGGTTTTTTAAGTTCAGGAGCCCTGGCTATGTGGGATGTGAAGAAATGCTTATGTAAGGATGTGAGAGCATCAGCAAGTCTTGTGCTGCAAATTGTTTCAGCTGGTTGGGAGCTAAGTTAACTCAGGCTGCTCCCTCATGGATAAAAAAATAGAGGGGGCAATGCTTAATTAAAAAGAAGTGCATGGCACGTTACAAATAAGGTATTTGGGATCAGGATCTGGAAAGCTGTGGCAGCAAAGGTATTTCTGGGAGAGACTTTTCTGCTGTTGTCATTCAAAGTCACTTCCTCTGGCACTAAGCAAGCTTAAAGGGTATCAGACCAAACTCCTTCATGGATGGTGGAAGTCAGGGACTGGCTCAGCCATTCCTGGAGACTGTAAGTAGTGTCCCGTTGCTCAGGAACACCTACTTCGGGAAGTCACTGTCTGGCTTCTGGTTGGGAAACAAGCACTTGACAAGAACAATCTTTCCATCTGCTCCTCTGCTCAGTCAGCGTGTCTGGTAGTCCCTGCAGGAGCACGAGTGAGTTCCTAAATTGATCGAGTTCTTTGACCTGAATTAGTTAAGAAATAGGCTCAAGTATGAGATAGATGTTGCGTTTGTCTAATCTGGGCATGGATTGTGTCTTTTTGCTCAGGGTCTGAATTCTTCTCGCAACAAAATGGAGTAGTGTAAGAGAATCCACACCAAATCACAGACAATGATTTGTTTATAAATGAAATTATTCAGATAAGTACATCTTCCACATACACCAGTGCACACTTTCCTTTGCGTAACTGTAATAATATGTCTGCAATATGATGAAATACCAATTGCTGCAGCGTCTAGGTATTATGGTCCTTGGCTTCAGGTTCCATAAGGCAGCAGGGGATATGGACCTGACAGCTTTTCAGCATTAAGGTGGGTTTTGCACTGATGAAATGTTCCATTGCATTAAGAGTTGGCAAAAGCCCAAGGCCACGAGTAGTCCTCTAGTAAGCTAAAATATAGTTCTGTGAGCCGTGAAATTATAAGGCATGATTTCCTTTAAATTTCAGAGTGTGACTAGGTATTCTGATATGTAATAAAATATGTGCTTCAATTGAAACTTTTTTCCACAGTTTGAACATCCATAATATCTCTTTCACACGTGTATTTTCTGGTGTGTAATAAGAGGTGAGACCATGTTGCAGCTTTCACCTCATATAGGGATACTTAGTAGGCTCTCTCTATCCCAGCTTGTTGCCTACTTTCACAAAGCTTGTAGGAATTTAATATCCTTGAGGGGCCTGCAGTCCTGTCAAGTTTGATTGACACTGGCCAATACACTAAAAAGGTGTGGAAAGGGGGCAGTCAGTCACCTGGCTGGTACTTGCACAGAAGACAGAACGATTACCTACACAGCGTTTCCTTGGAAACCCAAACTAAAAAAAAAAAAAAAAAAAAAAAGTACTTTGTTTTATTGAAAATCCAGTGACAAACATGCTTTGATGATTCATATATAAATCTATTCTCATTTTCTTGTTGTATGGTTTTTGCCTTCTTTCTGATCTCTGGAAAAAGCAAATTAATACTTTTTTTTTTTCTTTTTAATCTAGATAGCCACTCTCATTCATTCCATTAATTCCTCCCTAGTTTTAATGGCTTTCCATGCATAGGAGACCCTGAATCTCAATAACCTAAGCCATACCCTGATTTTAGAAAACAGATTTTGGTGGTGTTGGCACCATACTTCAGCAAAGAGTACAGTGCCCACGCTTTCCATTACTGTGCATTTGCATACAGGTTTGCAGAGCATTCACAGGATGCGCATTTTGGCTTTTCTTGTTTAGGTGCTGTTTGCTGTATTTTCTCCTTGTTTACAATTCCAGCATATTTGAATCCTGACAGGTTAAATGGAAGGGAAGACTAGCATCAGCCAGAGTGCTGCTGCCCGACCTATCCAGCACACACAACTTGCTTTTAGAAAAGCCCCGTCGTTTTTCACCGGCACTTCGAGGTACATTTGTATCTGCTTTGGCATCTGTCCAGCCCTGTGTAGTATCAAGCAGGGGACATCCTGTCTGAGAGAACAGATTGTTAGTTCAATTATCTTCCTGAAATTGAGTTAAATTTCCATGAAATCTGCTTCAAATTTGAAGAACCCCGGGGGAATGGGTGTTTTTTGTTTGTTTGACTTATATTATAGCAATCAGGCATACTAAATGAGGTGCATTATATAAGAGCGTGTTCTGAGTGCTGTTTATGTCATGAGTTTGATAACAGGGTGAAGTAAGTAAATTGATAGTACTGCCATCTGTAGACAAAACAAAGCTATTTTACTTAGTTTGATGAGAAAGGTAGAGGAGCTTGGACTTCTTGTCTAAGTTTGTTAATAATGTTATATTTTAACCAAAGAGGAGAGATAAGAGCTCTAAGCTGCTTCTGAATATGATTAATGGCAGTTCCTCATGAATGGTGATCAAATTTTATGTTACTGCTCTGGGTTTCTGAAGTATGACACAGTGATTAAACAATCCTTCAGTATCTTTGGGTCAGACGTGGTTACAAGTGCTGTCTCAGGCCCATGACTAAACTTACTGGACTGAGAAATGTCTTGCAAGTCAGGATAGTGTCTGGGATATTGAAAAGAATGGTAGACTTCCTGTAACACACTGAATTTCGGTCCGTTTCTCGGTAAAAGGACAGATGATGCCATTTTTCCGGCAGAGGTCCAAGCATCCATATGGCACAACAGTGTTCTGTATTAATTCTAGTATCGTTTCATTGAAATATAACATGCTGGTCAAATGCAAAACATTCATGTATTTTTTTTACCTTTGTTTTTCTCTGCTAATTTTTATTTATTCTCAGAAACATAAAAGCCATCTTCTCCATCTGCCAGTTTTATCTTTCCATGTACACTGAATGTTTATTTTCCTTTTTGTCTCCCAAATTGCATACGTATCTTCGGAAGTGAAAACTGCCTGTAACACACAGAGTTAGATTCTGCCATTCCAGAACATAGCAATAAGATGTGTTTTCAGATCGGCCCACTGATTTCCACCAGATTAAGTTTCTATTTCATCATGTAAAGGGTGATAGAATTGAGATTTTGGAATTTTTTCTAATGCTGTTTTGCTTAAATATCTACATGGCCACAATTAATAAAAGCTTTGGCTGTTGTTGAAGTAATCTGTGTTGGCTGGATATTTGTTCTGCTCGTGCAGAAATGAATGCCACCTTTTTGCCTCTGGGAAATGAGGAATGTTGTCTGTGGGTTTTTTTATTTCTTGTCAACAATTTCTATGTGAATTTTATACGGGGATAATAAAATACTCTGAATAGCACATATTCCTAAATGATCTGCAAGCCATATTAAAGAGAAAAAGCGCAGCAATTAAAGCGTGTCTCACAAACTAATCAGAATGAAAGAAATAAGATATGTAAGCAATAGTAAATCACTTAATGACTTAATCAGGTTAGCACAATAAATAAAAATACTCAGCAAGGTGGGAAAAAAAAAGCCCACACCTAGCTACAGTGAAAAGTATTTGAAAGAAATTTCATGCAAGCTGCCAAGAAGGCAAAAATTTGGGGTTCATAAAAAAGACACAGGGAGTTGCCATCTGTGCATCACCAGAGACCGGTTGAGGTAACACAGTCACAATCATGGTTTTGCCAACGGTCATAAACACAAACCACTGTAGAACAGCACAAGCTTTTCAATAGCCACACTAAATCCACAGAAAGCTTGCCTTTTCCTCTCCAAAGTCCTGGTAAGCTGAAGCATTAAAATTGGTTCAAATGCGTGTTTTCAAACTTGACATCAACAGCTCTGACAGCATATGCTGACATCAGACCTCCAGTTCTACTCTGGAAGCTCAACAGATAGCATACAAAAGAATTAAATGCAATGAAGGGCAAGACAAGCCTTACTAAAATGATCAGGAACTACTTCTACTAACATTTTTATTTCAAATAAGGACAATTCATTAATTTGAACTCCAGTGGATGACAGGAGTTTTTGATTTCTTCCTCTTCCAAGCATAGATAGACCATTGATTTGTCCGTGTTTGTCCTCTTGCATATGCGAAACCATGGCATTCAGTTATTCTTATGAGGCAGATGATTTTTAATAGACAAAATGAATAACCATGTGCAAACAACTTTGCACTTAACTGTGGAAGAAAATTGCTTAGTAAAATGGAGACTTTTACGGTGTTTTTTAAAAACAGGAGCGTAGTGACCACATTTTTAAATTAGTTTATCTTGAGATACAGAATTAGAAGTCACATGAGATTTTTAGTAGTTCTCTGAAAGGTGCTTAGCTATGTACTTTCTAATATCCCATCATACTTTGGGTTTTAAATACATGATAAACTGTATTTTTATCAACTTTTTCTGATTCAGTCAGTCACAGTGACCAAATTTCCACTGAATCAGCAGTTCAAGGCCAAGCCCCGATAAACCGAACAGCAGAAGGTTGGTGTCTCAGTTTTATCAAAAATCTTGTACACAGCTCTGACAGCACAGATAAGCTGTTATGGGTTTTCTTTTCAATTAATAAGAGGTCTTAAATTTAAAAAAAAAAAACCCTTTCTAATACTTGAGGCTTCATAGATATTTTAAGGCTTAAGCTAATGTTTACCTGATGTGCAGTCAACAGGGAGATGACAGAATGCATGTGAATTTAACCATCTATCAGGTGACTTGGACAGCCAAATTCGAAAAAGAGCACTCGAAGAAAAATGTACATGTTGTACATTTCCTTGAGCTCTTTTGTCCAAAAAACTGATTCCTGGATGTCAATGAACCATATAGGGCTAGGTGATAAAAATATTAAAAGGAGAGCCTAGGCTAGTAAGTACTCTTAACTTGCCCAGGCATCAAAACAAAACCAAAAGAGAAAAAGTTGGACTGCATTTGTTTGAGAAGTACCTCTAGCATTTCTCAGAGAATCTCTAAACATCAGTATGGCTCTGCAAATGCAGTTGCATGAGGCAGTGGAGATATGGGTCGCATAAGTACCTGACTAATTTATTAGCAGCTTGTGCTCTGAACCTTTGGTGAAATCTTGCTTTCTGATTGCACTTGTGAGTGGGCTTTAACTCTTAACTTCCTGATGTAAAATACTTGTATGATCCCAGCAAAGTAGAATCTCATAAACTAGAGACTTTCATCTGTCCTTATCTGCCTGAGTGTCCTTACCAGTGGTTTGCAAAGTCAAGACGTTTCCTACCAGACATCCTTCTTGTCCCAGGAGCCTTTCTTTTTCATTTGCTTGTGTTGAGGTTTGAGAAAGGGGTTTAACTGCCCAACCACCAGCCGAAACTATTCCCTGGTGGATGGGAAGTGCTCAGGGGAGGTAGAGGATTAAATTCCCTCACGTTGAGCAGGAACAGGACCGGGGTTCCTGATTTCCTGCTGCCTGTTCTCCTCACAAAAACTCCGTTTTCAGAATTACCTCCTCTTTTTCCAGAGACAGGTACATTTTTTTCTCTTTTCCCAAACTCGCAAGGGCTGTGCTTCGTGCAGAGCTCAGTCGCAACCCCTCAGCCTTTCTCTGTGCTAAGCAAGAGCTGAGCCCAACAGGATGCAACCCAAAGGGACTAGAAGTGTGCAATTTTCCACGTCCTAAATGTTTAGGAGGGTGAGGGTATTCCCACATGTTGGGCGACCAAATGAACATGATCTGTGAAAGGTGCGGTGGTGGGATTTTGGACACTTAGGAAAAAATTAGTATTTTTTCCAGAAAACTGACGGCTATGTCCTCTCACATGCATATATAGGGTCTTTGTACATTTACTCTTTTCGGTACCCAAGATGCACCAATGTTGTTCTGCGTGCGCCTAAATGCTACTTTGAACCTTAAGGGTAACTACTGTTCCTAGATTTGCTAGTAACTTCTTGTTTCACCATGTGTAAAGGTATTTGGCTAAATTTGACCTTGGAGAATGTTTCTTCATGCCTTTGTTTGCACTCATATCATCTTCAGGGTGGGACAGGAGTGATTCTTATAGAGCCAATGTCCAAATGAAAAGGAGTCTCTGAGTGTTTCTGTGGCAGTAATAATAGTAAGTCCCAAAAGCCACGTAGCAGGATTTTAAATATTCTTCTTCCTTGCCATCACCTGAACGTGAATCAGGAATGTAATGGATGAAGAGATGGTAAGCACTCCTTGTGCAATGCGTAGAGTTGGGTATTATCTCAGGCGGGTTAACTTGTTTACATGGAACACAAGCCTGAGAACTGTTAGCACAACACAGTTTGAAAACTCACAGCTGAAAATGTACTCTGCATCGAGGCACACAGTTCTCTGGTTCAAATTTGTAACAGATTTTTTTTCAACTTATCTATGTATTCAGTCACACTGGCTGAATGCAGGAGCATCTGTAGATTTCAAAGCAAATTTTGGTACATCTGTAGCTGAAACTGTCTCCAGTTCCCATTGAATCAGATAATTCTTATCAGATATCCTTGAAGATGATAAGAGGATCAATGCTGTCAGCAAGCGCAAAGCAGCACAAAAATACAGTTTGGTTAAAAAGCAGCTTCATTGTAATGCAAAAACCATCTCAGCACCCCAGCCATTCGGGGACTGTGTGAGCAAGAGTTTGAGTGATTTGAATGCAGGATTCTTGATACCATAATTTCAGCCACGCATGAGAACCGAGATGATTACTTGTCCCTGTAGGGTAACTGGATGTGCTCATCATGCAGGTCTTTGTAGAGATAATGTATACACCTGTTTGGAAGATTTAATAGTTGTGGTTGAAATACCAGGACTGAGGCTCAAGGGTTAGGAGGGATGGTTAAGCTTTAAAATCACTTGGAGGCAGCCGATTTTAAGTTGCCATGGCAAAGGATTTTCAGACAATGAGAAGCTTTTACATTAATATCTTTGTAAGCCTTGTTGTGATCGAATTGTCTCTGTGAAGAGCAGTCTCTTTCTTGCTCCTGCTGACACACACACTGATAAAATCATAAAGTAATTATATAGTGCTATAATGATTTTTGGGTTTCTTCTCAGAGGGATTTGCCATTGGTTTGGAGATTCTGTCTCTGGTAGGTTTTTATAATAGGCAACTGTATTATTCAACATCTTGTTATTGAAAAAATATCAAGATACCCCTTATGTTTGCAAAAAAATGCATATGTATGGAAATGGCAGTGATTTTAAATTGTGTTAGTCTATTAGTTTTGAACAATAGCTGAATAAAATGAAAAATAATCTTCTCTTTGATTGCCCTTTCTTTTTTTTGCTTTGTGACTATCATGGCGTAAGAGTTTTGCAGCATATATTTTGCAATTAGCTTCTGTGTTCCCCTGTTTTCCTACTCAGTAGACAAAATACAGGTCTGAAAAAGTGTCTCACATCTAAGACTAGGCTGAGATAAGAAAAGTTATTTATTGATAAGGGGAAAATTTGTGGAGAATTTTGCAGGGATTTATTCTGTTACCCTTTTGGGGGAGGAGAAGGTGTCATATCCACTCTTTTCAGGACAGGTTGGAGTTGTCCTGGTTGTTGGTGGTTGAGGTGAAGGTTGCTCCTAACTATTTGGGGCAGAACCAGAGCCAGTTTCGGTGTTTAGCCGGCTACGGTTGGTCGCTCGTGTGCACATTGAATCTGAACCCCGACAGGACTGAAGGTCAGTTTTATTGTCGTCGTTTATCTTCGCCAGCTGCCCAGAAGCTGACAGCTGATGGAAGTGGTACCGGTAGCACATTCTGTATGTCAGGAGCTGGGAACAAGTAATACCTGTGCCCGTTCGCTGCCACCTCCCAGAGGCTGCCTGCGGTCCTGGGTGTTTCAGAGGGAAGTTTTCTGAGACGTCACTTTTCCTTCTGGCTGCAGAAACAGGGTCAAAAGGAGAAATTTTCAGGCCAAGGAAGGGCTTTTGGGCAAAGCAGCACCGAATTTCTAGCAGCGCCGAATCTCCGACATTCATACCCAGTGGCACTTTGTCATGTTGAAATTTAGTGGGCCTCAGGACATAAAGTGAGGTGTATTTGTTCTGACACAGTTTTAATTAAGGTTTTTGTAAAATTCTTTTTAATTTAATTTTTGCTTGACATTGACCATTCCTTGTTTGGGATTCTGCAGGTCTGAAAAGCTTTCAGATGGGGTTTTAATTGGAGGTTTTTTGATGTAATTATTAGTTGTGTATTACATGGGAATGAAGCTGATTCTTGTAAGTTAGCACAGTATAAACACTTCATACACTCAGCTGCTATGCTAATGCCACAGGACTGGGATCTGCATTACAATACATCATCTCCACTGTCTGTACTGCAATACAGCCGGGCTATTTACTCAGTTTAGCGACAGCAGCAGCGCACAAGTAATTGGGACCTGACAATTCTCTATGGGTGTCATTAATTTAGTGCTAGATTTTAGTCATGGGAGGTACCCAAATGCCATAACAATGTACAAGCATATTTAAACGTAAACAGATTGATTGGATTACATAAATGGATTGATCGCATTAATCTCAAATCCATATATTTTTTGATGTGTGTTATTAGTTATGTGAAAGCGTGGAGCAAACTGATGCACATGTATGGAAAAGAATACTTTGTGCAGCAGTACAAGCTGTTAGTTGTTAACTCTTTGAAATCAGTCAAAACATTTAAGCTGGGTAAAATGAATAATATAGGAAAGCTTTAGAGAGAACTGAAATAATTCACAAGATTAATGATGTATTTCAAGTTCCTCAAAATAAAATAGTCCAAAGTTACAAAAAATGATACAACTATGTTGAGAGAAAATTTAGTAATAACTGGGTGGGGATTGGGGGAGGAAGAAAAAAAAACCCCAGATATGAAATTAAGGATCCTGAATAGTGGGTGGGGATAAGTTCATTTTTATGTAACAAGATAATTTAGAAAGTGAAATACAAAAATAGATGGGAAACTAAGAAATAACCGCATTGCAGCTTTCGCATATTCTCACCTCTTCCAAAAAGCTTGAAGTCTGTAATTTAAAGCAGCAATGAGGGACTATTCACCTGGTATGGGAGCACAGCAGGGCTTAAATTCTCCAATCTTTCTCCCATCATACAACTGAAAATACGCTCACCACGCGACCAAAGAGCTGGTATCCCCTTCCTATCTGTTCGCAAGCTGTGGACGGAAAACCTTGCGGTCACAGGATGAATGTGGTTGTAGTCAGGCAATAAGAGGAGCTTTGTAAGGCCACGGGAAAACTAATAACAAGAAGGATGGCGGGCAGCTCCTGCAGCCCTTGCCCCCACTCCCCTCCTGGAGGACACATAGAGAAGACCTTGCAGTCCAGGCTGTTGAGCCATGGATTTCCTGAAGGGTTCAATCCAGACACTTGCCAAACTGCAGAATGGCTTTCTAGCTCTCTGTTTTATTTTTATTCTGCAAAGCCATAGTCCTGTCTGAAGCCCTTAACTGGTTTGAGCTGGAAGCACTGGTGCTGCTATTGATCTGAGTATGCAAGGCAGCCATTTATTTGGGGCAGGGAGTCCTCTGCCTTAGGGTAAGTTGAGGTTTAAAATAACTATATCCTTTTAAGAGTAGATAGTGCCACTACTTTTTGAAATCGTGTAAACTGGGTTTGCATTTTCCAGAGAAATCGGTCGCAGTCCTGTCTCTTTGCTATAGAAAAGCAAGGGCAATTTCTGCTGAATTGATTCTCCGAGGTAGGAAGCGATGAATCACCCGGGGGTGGGAAAGGGCATCAGCCAAACAGGGCACCCAGCCAAATGACTAGAAAACATTTTTCAAAAAGTTTTCAGTTGGCCGAACGTCACTGAATCATGCTAGATATATTTAAGGAAATTTCCGCTGCCGGGACGGTGGTTTAGTCTGTCATGGGTACCTGAGAATACATACAACTTCATGTAGGTAATAGGAACAATATTGTGAAGCTGATAGTTTCATTATTTAAATGAT
This sequence comes from Pampusana beccarii, assembly GCA_013399365.1. Taxonomy (NCBI): domain Eukaryota; kingdom Metazoa; phylum Chordata; class Aves; order Columbiformes; family Columbidae; genus Pampusana; species Pampusana beccarii. The sequence continues at coordinate 79,304 of VWYH01002958.1, read as the reverse complement.
TAATCATGTAATGTGTTAAGACTTTTTGGAAAATGTATATAGCTGCATACCTGTTGTTGTAATAATAATGGAAGTAAACATAAAAGAGCATGGTAGAAAAATAATGCTGGAAGAACTGCAACTGGAATTCATAGTTATGACAAATGAAGACATAAGCAGAAACGTGGGTTCCACTTTGTTATGCTCAGTGCTTTGGTCAATAATCTATAGTGTACAGCTATTTGTGTAGTAAATAAAAACCTGCAAAACCTGCTTTTCTATTACTATGCAAATCCCTTGCGTGGGAGTAATGCAGGACTGGTGCTGAACAGGTGTCATCCTCCCTCACTCCCACACTGTTTCCAAAGCAGAATAACTTGTAGTTCCTATAACCAAGACACCCTGGAAGAAATGGATAAACATTCCCCCTATACAATATTGAATTAGCATTCTGCATGATATACAGCCAGTCTTAGAAGGCTTATGGGATAAATATATGTATTTATGCATGTTTATGGGAAAACTATATGTATACGTTCAGTTAATATACATGAATGCAGAGTTTTGTCAAGGATTGACAGTATTTCAGCATGACAACTGGAAACATCTGACTTAGGATAATAAAAATGAAGACTATGACTATATTACCAGAGCACTTTAAGACATATATGAGATTTGTGTCATGCTTTATGTTCAGAAATCCAAAGTATGTCACTGTTTCATGGATGCTTGGGGCTCAGAATTTGTACCAGCATCCAGCATCAAAAAAACAGTTTCAAATGGTTGCCCCATGTGTGCTGAACAACAGAATGGGGTTGGAGGGAGTGAAAACGAAACTGCTCCATAGCTCAGTGTATTATTAGGTTTATACTGGAAACCTGCTGTATTTCTCTGAGCGACGGTAACTTGCACCTGGTAGAATCTTGCACTGTGGCTGATTTTAGGTATTTATAGGGATACTAAGAAAACCATTGCTTATTGCCAGTAATTGCAAATGCTTTCTCATCTATTTTGGCTAGGTGGCACGCTTTGTGAAAATTTGTGCAAACCATTTTTGTAATGCTTTTCGCATGCTTTCCTCCTTTTCTTATTTTTATGGCTTCACCAATAATGATGCCAGTTAATACACAATCAGTTGTTTTAGATGAATACTATTTTCATAACTTTACAAATTACCTTGTGAATGAAAGAACAAACCAGGATTTTTACATAAAAATACTCTTATTTTGAAGACTTGAAGAACTTTATATCCACCTTTTATAGTGCTAGTTTCATGTACCCCACTATACAGTATCATCACAGAATTGGAAGAGTGACAAATACCTTTATCGTGTTTATTCTGTTTTCATGGCATGTGTGAAAGAAATGTGTTACTTTTTATCTCATACACTTAAATGACATTCTCCTGACTTATGCAGGCAATATTTGTATTATTTTGTTTCTATGAAGAGAGTTCAATACCAGAATTCTGAAATATTGTTTGGCTGTTCTCCTTTAACAGCCGATTCTTATCTTCAAAGAGTGATTTATGGACAGTTTGAAATATAGATGTCGCATGCCCAACTTGGATTAAGCTAAGCATAACTCTGAGAGCTGCTAATGAATGCCTTTGCTCAAGAATGCAAAATACAAACATCTTGTCTTCCTCTTAAAAAAAAAAAAATTAAAAAAAATTGCAATGCAATAGTAGTTGACATTATCCTGACAGTTCAGCCTGTAATTCTTCAATACAGCAATCATGTTGTTACTGTTTATTTGTGCACAGTAGTCTTGGTCATGGATCAGGCTTCAACTCGGTTAGACTGTGTAAAGAGACAGTTTATGACGGTAAACTAGCAGTGTTGTGAATACTAGCCTCCAGCTGGGAGTAAATTCTGACTTTTATGTGAATATTGCTGTGCTAGTTCAAGTATCAATCAGATGACAAAAGACAGTATGAATTTTCAGGTTTGGTTTAAAGGAAGGGGATTGCTTACCTCAAATTTGTTCTTTCTACCTACCTGTTTCACTTTGTGGTGGAGTGTTGCTGATTACTAGATTTTATTTATTCCACCACTGAGGAAGAAATTGCATATTGATGAATGTTTTCTAAGAAATTATCTAAACTGATATTCTGACTGTAGCTTGTGAGATGGAAAAGGTATATACATCTAACATTTATGGTTTTAGGCTATATCCGTATTGCTGGCTGTTTGGGGCCGGGTTATCTCTTACTCTGTACATGCACAGACAATGAAACTTAAAAGACACCTAACGAAAGAAACATTTCTGTATATGAATGACTAATGCTAAAATACATGCAGTCTCTTTCTAAAATTGTGTTAGTCTCAAAATGAGCCATCAAGCCAATTTCCAGACATCAATTAGAACAGTTAATCATATGCTGCAAAAGAAGAATCTTAAAAACAAGGGAAAAGCATTTTTTCTAGCCCTGTGTAAGGAAAGCTTGAAAGCTTGGTACTAGCAATTTAAAAAAGGGAAAAAAATATAAAAAGGCAAGATCCGCGGGTCATTAGTTCTAACATGTATATCAACAAGATGGCCAACAGCTAAAATGGGCTCTTTTCACTATTTTCTATACATTGGTAGGATTTCCAAGAGAAGAGAAAGACTTCCTCTTTTAGAATTATTGCAATCTTAACCTCAGAGTATTGAGAATAACTATTTCATATTATCACATGATTAAGAGAAATGAGATTAGGAAATAGCTGGAGATTCTTTTTGTTCAGGCTGCTCTGCTTGTTGTGCGAAGCAGACCCTGGACTGCCTGCCTGGGAGTGCAAAATATATTAGAAAATGGAAGGCAAGAACCTAAGCCTGAACCTGAGTTCGGAGCAGGGCAACTGAACAACTGGGATGACAAGAGCCTTCGGACTAATGCGCTCTTGCGTTGAGAACCCTCAGGAACTAACAAGTATTTTAAACGTTGCAAAAATATTGTCATACTCTGCCCCACTTAAGTATTTTAAATGGCCTTAGAGTCATAGAATAGTTTGGGTTGGAAGGGACCTTCAAAGCTCATCTGGTCCAACCCCAACCTGCAATGAGCAGGGACATCTTCAACTAGATCAGGTTGCTCAGAGCCCTGTCCAGCCTGGCCTGGAATGTCTCCAGGGATGGGGCATCTACCACCTCTCTGCGCAACTTGTGCCGGTTTTTCACCACTATGGAAATGCTTATTTTGCTGTAACCAAATACTGTGGAAGTGTAGAAAACAACCACTAGTATTTTTTCCTTGTTTCTGCTAAAAGCAAGGGCTCTTCTGACTATTATGATAAACTTGCATTTCAACATCCTTAAGTACTGAAATTGAAGAGAGGCGAACAACGTTCATAGAACATAGTCATATGAGCATTATTTCTGATAGATTGCGCTGAGAAAATTAGGTCATTATGAAATTCAGTCAGTAATATATTAGCAGATTCCTTTACAAAATGCAAGATGCTGTAAAATTTTTAAAAAATACCTACAACAGTAAACATAGGCAGAGTGCCTTTCTCTATGCACAGTGTGCCTTTGCAGTATATCTTACATACTGAAAGAGATATATATCTGTAGTTTGTATCCTTTTGGATTTAGACTTAAGCAGCCTTGTTATGGACTTGAAGCTGATGCTGTAAGGGTCTGAAAAGTGTGTGCGGCATCTGTCATGCTTAATATGACTGAGCAGTATATTGCAAAAAAGAGGTTACAGTCTCAACAGTAAATGGCTTCGCTGGTGCAAGATCAGGTAGGGGGTTTAAATGCCAGCAGGGGACATGGACTATCCTCCCACAAGAGAGAAAGAAAGAAGGAACAATAAAAAAGTTATTCACATACAAATGAAGACAGTACATTCGTAACATAAGTTTTGTTGGTTTTTAGGTCTGAACAAGACAAATTCTCGTGAGGGACAAATACAGTTTTCATCTCTCCTTAGTCCTTAAATTGAAGTTCAGATTGCAAGATGGAAAAATCATTATTAGGGAATTGGTCGAGAGATGAGCATGAACCTGATTTTGTAGTTCAACAAAAGACTTGTTCAATCATGTAGCTGTGTGTGAAAGATGGTGCAGGGTGCTACCAGACTGTAAAGGCATGGTTCTATACTCATTCAGCACAGACGTAAATAATTTAGGTAGATGCAAAGCAGTGAGACCAGGCCTAAAAAAAAATGTTATCCCATTATTTTGAATAACTGAGTATGTCATGTTGCTTGTTCAAGGGCTGTTACTGATATTTTAAATGTTGGATGGTGTGGTTAGGGTCAACTTTTCAAGTTTTGACAAGTATGCCTTTTCACTTGCTGGTCTTGATACGTCTAGTGGACTTGACTATTGATTTGAATTGAAACAGGCAGACCAATTCAAAAATAAATTAAGATGTCACTAGGGAATTTATCAAAGAGGAAAATATTATCATTGGTTTTGCTTAGATTAGAAAGCTGAGAGCAGACAAAATAAACAGGGAACAAAAAAAATAATAGGAAAAAAAGATAAAGCATGTCAGAATTATCCTAATGCAGCAGGTAGTTGTTCTAGTCTGGTGGATATACTGTGCTACAATATCTGAAGCAGTGCCCCTGTTGTGATTCATTATCATTATATAGCACTATTGGAATTAATGAAAGACAATCATAAACTGAAGATAGAAATTGTGGTGTTCCTACATGGTTTTATAACTAAGTGGCTAAATAACTGTTTTTGTGGAGATAATTCCATTATAAAGAAAACAAAGGTAACCTTTACAGATAAGCAGTTACATAATTTAGTCTGGTAGGGCATTATTGGCCTAATTCTCTGCTTATCTGAACAGATAAAATTTCACCAATGATGACAGTGATGTGCCCATTTATTCTAGCAGGGAGCCGTGCGCAGTTTTAAATTATCTGATGTCGTCTGACGTGCCTCCTTGTCTCTCTGCTTTGTTAGAATCAGTTTCTCACCATTTTCTCACTGGGGTTGCTTCAAAGGCAGCTTTGGGCACCACAATTGGTTTTGTGGCATGAGGACCGAGCCTGGGATCGGGACCTAGCAGGGTGCTGGCGAGCATCTAAACATGTAACACAATGTGGTCCTTATTCTTCTTTTGCGGGGGAGCGCCACATAATTTTCGCCGATCAGCTGTCTTTGTCTGTTGAGCACTAGCTGGGGAATTGTGTTTCCATGGCCATAAATGCTATAATTGTGCCTGCCTTTGCTTGATGTGTGTCACGCAGAGCTGTTAGTCAAACACGAATCCCACTGACTCACCTCTTGTGCTGCCCGGGCGCTTGCTCTGTCTGCAGCGGACTCGGCCAATCCTTTATTTCTCCGTTTATCTAAGTCTTTGGATGCAGCATTTTTATCTGCCAGTAAGTCCGATCTGGGATGCCTTGTTTGTGCAACGCGCAGAGTTATATTATCGTGCCAGAGGAGGACTGTCAAACACTGCCTGTGAAAAGGAATTTTTTTTATTTCCATTGTAGGAGAGAGCAGCGTGAAAATAATGTTTACAGAAGTGTTCAGGAGATCAAGACAACAGTTTAGAAAAAAAAGGGTAGTTTTAGGCTCCTCTGAGTTTCTCAGAACTCTTTTAAATTCCTCAAAGCTTGACAGTCCCAAGGATTCTCTTCCTGGGAATGAACGCAGCCAGGAGGATTTTCAAACGTGGCATTTGGGGAGTGTCAACTCCATTTGGAACACAGAACCAGATCTTTTCCTTCCCAGGGAGTCCCCTCAACAGTAGGTAATTAGCTACTAGAATGTAACCATGCCCAAATTATTCCACTCTTATAAATAACTAAATAGGCATTGGAGGAGAGGCTTTAACCCCTTTCACCCACCCTTCAGGTAAACTTCTTAACCATTAGATTCAATGCTCCTTCCTTACCTCTTCTTTCTGTTTCTCTCAATGTTCTTTTTTTCTTTTTTTGGTAATTAAAGGCCAAACAGGTTGTGGCACTCAACTCCATGGCCCCTTTAAATGATAAAAGTTCTAGGTGGAATGATGATGTGAAGACTAGCTAGCTTGTCTCTTGCACTTCTTAAGAAATGTCACATTTGAAACCCATCAGCTGGTTTTATTGACTCTCTGCCTGCATATGAATGGGTTCTTCCAATTGTATTTGATTACCTTTGCCAGGACTTAAATCGTGTTTTCATCTAATCCTTTGGAAGACCTATAGAGCAGCACAAAGATAGAGAGAACTTTTCCGATTCCTCTCCTAATCAGTATTTTTTAAAAGTTACAGCAGTCAACAGGCGAAAGAGAAATGTTACCTTCTTTAAACAAAGCTGAATATATTCAGGACAGTCATTGCACAAAACTGATCTGTGGTGACATGAGTAGATTGTAATAGGTTTGAATAATTCTGTAAGGTGTTGCTTTATGTAACGTAGCTCAACTATAGAATTGCTCTCAGTTACTAAATCAAATTTTAGTATTTTGCAATAGCTGTGTTACTGTGCTATTTTCAATTCTTAACATGAAACAGTGAAAACCAAATCATTAGTGAATGCTACCACATAAACTAGAACTTCCGGCATCGATACATGAAGAAATAAAAGACTGTATCAATTTCAGAGACACTCATAACTATTAAGAGGTTTTTGAGTTTGCTGGATTTCTTTCAATTCTAAGAAAGCACCTCAGAGCAATGTGGATGATTGACAAGTAATAAGAGAGTGATCCCAAGAGATTTCATGTGAAAGCAATTTAAAGACCAAGAATATGAGCTAACAAAGCAGCCTGAAGTCCGTAAGTCTGGTTTGATGTCTTTCTAAATGATCATCTATAGCTTGGCCAGAAGATACTACCTCGATGAAGTAATCATTTGGTGAAATAGCGCACGTGTATGCTAAAGATCAGATTGACTGCTTGCAGTGTTCCCACTTTTGAATTAAATCCAATGGAAAATCAACAACAAGGGAGCTTGTGCACTGAATTCTGGAAAAAAAGGTCTTGATTCAGGTTGCAGTCATGGGCAACCATCCATGGAAGTCAGCTGTCCTGTGCTATGAATCAAGACAATAAAATGATGATCTGGATATTTACTGTTCCCTACTTTGAAGTCTCTTTAAGAGATGGATCCAATTTTTTAGGGCACGGCGTAAACAGATGTGAAATAGTTACCTTCTACACTCGGGACACGAAGAGAAAGGAGAAATGTGGTTAAAGCGATCCAAATCTTTAATCCGTGTTAACAAACCTGGGCAAGAAACCTGGCACTTGAGCCTGATAAAATGCAGAGGTCCCACGAGCACCGCACGTCAGGCTGAGGGATACCAGACTAGCCAGGAATCTTCAGGATAATAGTTAAACTGTAGACGGAGCCTTTTTTTTTTTTTGCCCCTTATCTCCGTTTGTAAGCGGCAGAGATTCTTTCCAAGTGATTCAGAGGAAGAGCTTGCCTCAGGTGCTGCTCTCCTCTCCTCGTGACCGTGTGAGATCAGCTGCCCGAGGAGCCACTGATCGTGCACCGACTCGTTGCTCTTCTGTGTCCGTCCCTCTTGTGTGACACCCCTCTTTCATGCTTTCCAGAGCTCAAACTTCGATTTTTTGACAAAACCGAAGCAAAATAAACAGGCAGCATCTGAGAGTGACGTGGCACAGCTATTTTGCTGTGGAAGCTGCAGGGAGGGTTGTGTGTGTCCAGCACTTCAAAGTCCTACGTTTGCCTGATTAGTCTTATAAATTGCTTTATTTTCTTCTCAGGAGGAAACCTAAATAATATTTGAGAAAGGAGCTTTCTATCACACTTAAAGCTGGGAGAGGGCTGTAGGAAACGTAGCGATAAATCTTTTCCCAACAGTAAAAAAAACTGTAACAAAGGCTACAGTAGTTAGAAAAATATTTATCAGAATGGTGAGAATACCTGTGTGGATGAGTTCATGCTGAACTGATAGCAAGTCAACCAGTACAGTTCTGGTTGCTTTCCCATGCCTGTTTTGATGTTTTACCCAGTCCAGTATGTTAGTGATGCCACCATCCTAGTTCCAAGGAGGACACCAACAAGAATTTTCTGAAGATTTTATTTTGACTGATTCCGACTCAGTTCTGAAAGTTTCCTGGGAGAAATGTCAGGCAAAACTACTGGTAAAAGGCCTTTCTGACAATGCTTTTAAAGCTTTTATCACTGCATGTCAACAATGGTTGAAATGGAAACCGAGAGAAGACATAAGGAAAAAGGTCACAAATAGCTCAGTTTTAGAGCATGCTGTCTGAAGGCAGAGGACAGTAGCGATATTGCCAAACTGAAGTTCTCAAAATTCTTGCTCTTGGCTTAAAAATAAATACATTTTAAGTAGTAATAAATAAATTATTCCTGATTGGAAGCTTTGGATTCTATGCTTTCAGACTTTTATTTCTGGTCATGAGGATTAGAGAAGTTATTTTTACTTGAAGTGAAAGCTGAGAATCTTTCAACATAATGCCGAGAAACTAAGGCTTTGAGAAATATACTCTGTATCTCAGGGACTGTGATAAAAACACAAGAATTAGCAGCGGTGAATATTCTTAAAGTTTCTATACAGTAGATTTTGCAGTCTTCTCTAATGAAACAGTACTTACACGAGCTGGTTTCTGGCATAAATATCAATGCCGGAGTTCCTCAGGGAGTTATTTCTGGTCAGAAAATAGACTGATACCTTAGAATAAGGTCTGGATTTTGATCCATAATGAAAGAGAACACAGATGGAAAGGCAAAGCTAACCCCAGGAATCATAAGCAAGTAGAAAGATTTTTTAAATACATTATATTTTTATATATATAAAAGTTACAAATTTGTTTATGAACGTATAGAATTTGATATGATTGTCTTGCAGAGTTCTTGGCACTTGGTTTGGGGCATTACTCCGGTGTTTCATATCAGCTTTATCTGTGACTTTCCAGTTTGTGGATGCCACAATGCACTGACAGTTGCAAGAGGCTGTCAGGAGAAAAGGATTCTGCCTACGTTTTGCTGTAAACCTGTAACTTTAAGATAAGCCACGTCTTGGATAAAGAGCCTCAGGACAAAACACTAACTTTCACTCTTATTGAAGCAACAATTTTTTAAATTGGTTTTGCCTTCTGATATATATATTCTTAAATAAAAGACCTTATCATTTAAGGCAACTAAAACTCTCCCAAAGCAACTCTCATCCAAGTGTATGAAGTGCTTTAGAACATCCGAAAACTTTTGAACTGTTGTAACAATGTCGTAGGAAATAGATGATTATTTTAAGTGCCCCCAATAATTTTTTTTCTTAAAATGAGTTAGGTTTCTGGATAATAATGACAACCTTTTTGAAGTTCGACTGTTTGCTCTCCTTCACTTAGGAGATCAGCCATTTTTCAAAGCAAAGAAGTTGTAGCTGAAAGTTTCTAAGGTACCTAATACTGTATTCTGGCCCAGTCGATAACTGCAAATGATAAAAGGTTTTCTCTCAGCCTTTGTGGTCTCTGGCTGCATTAGAAACTGAACGAAGATATATGAGATGACACAGCAGGCTTTTTAATCCTTTAGAAATGGTTGGCAAAGTCACCTCTTTACTTACAAAAAAGTAAAACATATCAAGTTGGGGTATATGGGTATTTTTTAAAAATAAATGTCAAATCTTTTTGTATTCTACTATATTTTCACAGTCTGGAGTTGGGTGAAGGACAATACTTTGACATATTGAGACATGTTTATGGCAAGTTCAAAAGTTTATGAAACAAAGGCACTGATAATTCCAGGAGAAGCAGGAAAATACGGAGCCTTTGAAAAGCTTCTGTGGGTTTTGCTTACAGCCCTGTCTGGAATTTGCTATGGCTAGAATGAGACAGATGCTATGAAAAATAAATCTGAAATGCTGCAGTGTCATGCATAACGTGTTGTAGGCAAATTTGTGTAATAGACTTTACTTTAAAGGCACTTTAAGCCTTTATTTTGTCAAAATCTAATCGAGATTCCAAATGTGTGCCAGCAAGAGCTTATATTCTACCTGATTTGAGGAAAAGTTAGTTGACAGAAAATTGTAGCAGTATGAAAGTTATATTTTTCACGTATTTTCATTGTTTTTCTTTGCAATCTGCAACTTTTGCTGCAAACATTGTGTGAGATATTAACTCTTAATTGAACAATACTCCTCTATAGGTGAGCAATATCTGTGACAACATATGTAGTAACTGGCTTACGAAGGAAAATCTAGTGAACTTTATATTAAGTTGAGTCTTCTGTACTCTACCCTGCTTGTCCCTTTTCAATCAGTAGTATAGATACAAGTCCCATAACCTGGAATGGAAGGGAACGGGGCTTCCAGCCTCACGGTTCCATATTGCCCTTAATTCCCGCCCAGCACACCAGCTTTTCTTATCGGCTACGGACATAAATGAGCAAACAGAATGCAACTTCCTTCATCACTCCAGCTAAAAAAGAGAAAAATTAACTCAAATTAGAAGGAAGGTGGTTGTAGGCTGTTTTCTAGTTTGATCCTCTAGGTGCCACCACATCACCTTTTAGGGTGAATCAGCCTGAATTCAGCTTTAACTAGAGGGCTGTCCCAGGCCCCTGGGGGACCCCAGTTTCCATATTCCCCCTTATGGTGTGACACCCTACAAAGGTATGTTTCTGATCTTACACCACTGCTTGGTGTACTTACACCTTTGATTTTTGGGGGAGTGGATAGGAGTATCTTGACGCAACTTCAACTGTATTATGCACAGTTTTTATTTGCTAGTGTTCCTATAGTTTATGGGTATTCGAATAGTTAACTCTGGATTTCAGGAAATCACCGTGCTCGGAGCTCACAACAGCATGCAACTACAACACCTTAGCAAGAGAGGAGAAAAGATAACAATTAAATCAGTACGCTAGAGGGTGAGCGCTATATAATTAGGAAACTGCAGCTTTATTCTTGTCTCAAAAGCTATAGAAAGCCATGACTACCATCCTATTTCTGCATTCCTTCAGCCATTGCTTATTTTTATACCAAGACAACATGCTGGTTGACAGGATCCTGCTGGTTTTCTTCCCCTGAACAAATACGAGACAAACATACAATCTGCTCTTTTATTGTTAGTCTACCACCTTCCATAAACCACCTCTCCTCTCAGAAGAGGTGGCAATATTCACATGGGCGAAATATGATTTCTGCCACTATCTTTACAACCCTTTGAATCAAATTCTGTGAGGAAGCCACCCCATTAATTTTGGTTGTATGAGACAAGGGATGCCATGGGAGCCTGATGGCTGAGGGTGGGTATGACAGTTCCCTACCCATTGCAACCGAAGACAACCATCACAAGTGACATGCAAGGTTACTGAGGCTGAAATAGTGTTGTTGCTCAACAATATATCCATCTCCCTATTTTTTCCTACTCTCTAGACTGTTTTCTTTCTGTGGAATAGGAGATGCTAAAAACAAAGCTCATCTGGATTTCAGCACAGAAACCCAAACCTCACCTATACCTTGATTTTGTTAAGCATGCAGTTGGGTGCGTACTTGTGCGTTTTGAGAGGAGGTGGAGTGGTTGTGCTGGGGGCTGCTGAGGGGCAGGAGGGGACATGGCACACCGCCAGATATGTGGGGCTGGTGCATGGGTCAGGACACCAAACCCCAGCAGTCCCTCCTCTCTGTTGGGATGTTTTATAAATATCTCAAGGGTGGGTGTCAAGAGGACGGGACCAAACTCCTTTCTGTGGTGCCCAACGATAGGGTGAGGGGCAACACGTACAGACAGGAGCTTCCATCTGAATATGAGGAGAAACTTCTTTACATTGAGGGTGCCAGAGCCCCGGAACAGGCTGCCCATGGAGGTTGTGGAGTCTCCTTCTCTGGAGACATTCAAAACCCACCTGGACACCTTCCTGTGTGATCTATTCTAGTTGAATCTGTGTTAGCAGGTGGGTTGGATGAGGTGGTCTCCAGAGGTCACTTCCAACCCCAACCATTCTGTGATCTGGAGCACCTGCATCTTGTGAGCATCCACCACCTCACAGCACCTGCAATGCTGAGAGTAGAGCCAGGACAGTTCATAACACTGAGTCTGGACTCCCAAATGCCACATAATAGGAGTAAAGACTTACCCGTATTTTACACGCTATGCACTGACGTGCTTTGCAGACCTGGCCCTTATTCATGCCCAGCAGATACAAAATCTATAGATTTCAATTACATCTGCATGGAATCACATCCTTTCACCAATGGCATAATGAATAGTTATCTTACAGACCCTCTTTAATAAAGATCGCTCAAAATACATCCATGTACATATACAAACACGTATCAGCGAGTCCTGCGTTGTGCCTCCACGTACAAAGAGCTGAATCATTAGCAAAGCTTGTGCTTCAGGTGAGATTTCCTACTACAAGCTGATCACCAGTGAAAGAGTGACTACATCTGTGATTAGGGGAAATCTTGGTGGAAGGGCCAGATTGGCTGTAAACTGGAATTTGTGTAAATGGAGTGTAAATAGTGCAAAATTTACACTGGCTCCACTGCAGTATAATGATGCCTTTCCAGCCAAAAAGAATGTGTTAAAAACATTTGAAGCTGATCATTGATATGTATCTTGGGATTATTTCACTCCACAGCAAAAAAAAAGATAAATGTAAGGAACAGGGTTTGCTCATATCTTCAAATCTACTTTCCAGCTACACTTCAGTAGGAAGCACAATAAAAGTAAAAACAGATAAAGAAGCAGTCAGTCCTACTGCCTGGGATTTGTTTTTTAATTATTATTTATTTTGTTTCCTCAATCACTTTGCTTTACTCATTTGGCTGGGAGGCAAACGCGTTCCCTGTTGATTTCTCTCTGCTCAGCCAGGGGCTTTTGCTGCTCGCTTTAGTTCCTAATATGGTAGCGACAGCAGATTTTGTCTGACTTCCAGAGGGCTCCTCTCAGCTCCTGGAATGCAGCGGGGAGAGAGTCCTGCAGAGACCAACAAAGGCGGTTGTTGCGCTAAGACTAATAAAGACGGAGAAAATGGGCTTCCCCACAAGCGCTGAAATTCCTGCTTTCACTGCTTTCTAAATCGCCGCTTTTGTCTTACTTTGTGGTAAGGCTACAGATTGTTACCCAGCTGAATGTTCTTTCTTGATCACATCGGAAAACGTATTTTTCAGTAAGTTTGGAAAACACCTACTCCATCACAATGAATGTTTTATTATACTAGTGCGTGGCTTGAAGCGTGTTTTTGCGGTATCAGTGGATCAGCACAGAGGGATAATACATTGTGGAAATCAGTATTTCCCCTTTTATTTTGTTTTTCTTACCTATTCGTTTCAACGCGCTCAACTTTTCAGCGCTCTGAAATCTCTGCTGTCCATTATGGATGGAAACTGATTTTCTATGATTTTTTTTTTTTTTTTCCTTTTAATAAAGTGTTCTTCAGGTAACAGGCTGTCAAACTCACCAAATCTAGAAATGGCCCTTGCTGGTGACACACCAAAATCCAAAGGATTAAATTCCTCCCCCAAGCAGGGTTCCCTAAAAGGTTAATACGGAGCTGGAAATTAATTTCATTCCAAATACAGAACAATACTGCGCAGTGACATGACTTTGTGATAAGCATTTGTTAAAGCTAAATCCTCCCTAAGCCCTGCAATTGTTTTCCTTTGTGCTAATGGCAGGCTAACCGGAGGCGCTCCCTCTCTTTCTCCCCGACTCTCTCTCTTGAGGGTCTCAGAAAGGGAGGTTTATTGTTTGCTAACCTGGCTCTTTTTTAATTAAAACCTCAGTTCTTCTTAGGTCGTGCTTTTTAACTTTTGTGATCTTCATCTCTGACAGGGGAATTTTTTGTCTTTCTGAAATCCGCGGATTTAATATTATTGCTTGTTGATTGCCCTTACTGGCATGCACATTAAGCAAAAAGAATTTAAATTATTTCTTGTTGCTCATGAGTGACTGCCTTGACTTTCATTGTTCACAGCCAAAAAAAAAAACCACACAAACAAAACCTATTGTCACCTAGGTACTGGCTAGTGCAGAAAAATGTTCAGTAGGAATTTCTAGAGGAAAGAAGAAGCCTGGGATTCCAAGGGAACTTCTTCACATTTTTACCAGTGGTTTTTAACAGGAGTGAGGAGGCATTTGAAAATGGACCTATCTACAACTTCAAATACTAAATACCTTTGAAAATCTATTCTAAATTTTGCTAACGTTGCTTGAAAAGAGTATTGCTTTTTGAGGTTAGTTTCACTGAAATTATTTATATTCTCTGAGTGTAGTTTCTGAAATTTATATGTGCTTTTTAGATTCTTGGGTTATTTGATTTTATTACAGATCATGATCCCTTGACTAGACTACGTCAAGGTCTTGTTTCAATGGAGTAGCACACAGAAATATATGCTGAGCTTCCCAGATTCAATCTGGTTTGCCAGTGAAGCACAAGATCAGATTGCTCCACTACTTTTGTACCAAATTGGATATCTGCTATAAAAATTTGTAGCAGCCATCCAAGCTGAAAACTGTCATGTACCTTTGGATTTCTGATAGGTTGTATTGCATTTGACTGCGTTTTAAGCTAAAGTGGTGGCCAGTAAGTGGTGAACTTGTCAGTCAAATATCAATTTGTGCCATTAAATGGCTGGTAGAATTCGAAGAAGAATTTGGGTACGCTGGGTCGTGAGCTATTGGTCATGTTATCGGAAATACTTCCATCTTTCACCTAATGGCGCCATTTGTCAAGTTGTCTGTTCTCTTGTCTTATAGCAGAAATAATGTTCTCAGCAGCAAAATGTTCTTACTGGAGATGCTGTTGGCCTTGAACACTTGTTCTTTAGTCTGCCTTGGATGTTGGCCCTTAAGTACCTCCTGGTCTTGTTCTTTCTTGTAACTTGTTTGAGGTAAACAAACAAGGAAGATTGCTTGTTCTGTCGAGGACTTCGGCACTTTTATAGCTCTTCAGTGGGCATAATCTAGATGTTACTCTTGTCTAAGTAAAAATTTGCCTTACGTTTCAGGTCACTGCTTCTCATTATGTGGAATTGACAGGAATGCATGCAGGCATGCAGCCTCCCAGCCATTTCTCTGCAAGTACCCGAGTTAAAAATCTGACCTTCAGGCTTTTCAAAACTATTTTTTTCCGGTCATACTGCGAAATAGGTTTTCATTCAGCTGTCATTTTTGAAGAACAGACATAACTTAGCCAAACTCAGTTGAAACTGCTGATAAATTTAGCCTACGTTGTAACTTCTCGTGCTGAGATTGAGATGAAGATGTTGCCCATCCCAAGAAAATCGGGTTTTGATCTTCTTTTCCTTACTGTGTTTAAATTTAAAGCAAAACAAAGCCAGTCTTTACAACAAAATTGGGAAACATTATCCAGAATGGCCCTTTCCACTCCCTGAGCAGATGCAGTTGCACAAACATAAGCAACTGTATCATGGCTTGCTTTAGGTTTCATATGTGGGATTGGTGGTGTATGTGTTGAGGCAGTAAAGACTTTGATCTTCTGAATCACATTAAAATTAGGTGTCACAAATATCATGTATGAATACCCAAAATACTTTCCAAAGTCCTGCTTAACAGACACTGGGTGTGTTGGGAAGCAGGAGAAGAGGGGGAGAAAGAGAACTGTTAAGTATTTTCTCCAGGTAATTCTGGATGTATATTTTGTAGGCAAAAAGCAAGACTGCAGTCATCTAGCTAACTCCTTCCATTTACATTTTTTCCTTAAAGCTCAAATCTAACAGAAAAATAATGAAAACAGAATGAGAACTTATATAAGTATAAACTTCTCAGGTAGAGAAAGTACTAGGAGTATTATTTCAAATTGAGACTGAAAACTGGGTGCTGGTGGGCTCCCTTTACATGCAGCCACTGATGAATGAAACGTAGTTTGAAAGTCTTAATATGTTCTTAGATACCAACCTTGATAAAGCATAACTAGGGTTGCTGTCTCAGCTGTGAAGAGTTCGGATCAGGCTGCCTCACTGGTAGTCACCGATGTTGTGAGACTATTTTTCTAATTCCTTCTGTACTGCAGCATTCCTGCAGCGTTTGCTCTCAGTGCTATTTCTAGTTTAATCATCTGAATCAAAAACCAGGTCTCTTTTACATTGTGTGAGACTGAAAGCTTACCTGCATGAGAAAAGTAGTTTATAAAGTAGAATCAATAAGTTTTGATTAAAAGCATCAGAATTATTTTGCAGCATATTGGTTTGCATTTTTCTGGTGCCTCATTTAAATGAGCTAAGATAATTGGGTGTTTCCTGCCCTTTCTGTCGTATGTAGATAAAACATCTTGCTGCTTTGCTTTTCTACTTTTGCTATCCTCTGTTTCTCCTCCCAGCGCACCTATCCAAAGTAATGCTACTTTGGACTGCGAGGATATGGAATGTATCGTCAATATATCGTTTATAAATATGTAAAGGGTGAGTGTCACGAGGATGGAGCCAGGCTCTTCTCAGTGACAACCAACAGTAAGACAAGGGGCACTGGGTTCAAGCTGGAACACAAGAGGTTCCACTTAAATTTGAAAGGAAACTTCTTCTCAGTGAGGGTGACAGAGCACTGGAACAGGCTGCCCAGGGAGGTTGTGGAGTCTCCTTCTCTGCAGACATTCAAATCCTGCCTGGACACCTTCCTGTGTAACCTCATCTGGGTGTTCCTGCTCCGGCGGGGGGATTGGACCAGATGATCTATCGAGGTCCCTTCCAATCCCTAACATTCTGTGATTCTGTCGTAACTGGATGTGCTGCATTTGAAAACAACTCTCATGTGTAAACAATATGATAGTTCAGTGTTTTTGATGTGAGGCAGCTTTTGTCACTGCCTTGGTCTTCTTTTGAGTGTGTTCCTCCTAACCCTCTGTGGGAGAGGATGCAGATGACCCTTGAGCGGGTATATTAGCTTTATTCCACGTAAAGACAAGCACAAAACAGTAATACCGTGCTGATGTGCAGTCAAGTTATAAAACCTTACTGTGGCAATGCTGACATGAAGAGTCTGTAGCAGTAAATGTATATTCTTACTAGAGTAAATTGCTAATACACTGGTTAGACCAGTTTTGTTTTTAATAGAGTTTATCGGTGTTTCAGGGTTGAGTAATTCCTTTGAATGAATACTGCCACTTGCTCTAACGTGGTTTGAGATTAGGACTTGCTTTGCCTCATAGCTGCTGGGTTTTGGGTTTTTGAAAGGAGGGAAGGGGAGTAACCAAAAGAGGAATATCTTTGTTGTCAGCAGTTTATGGAGGAGAAACAAAATGTGTTAACTGTTTTCAGAGAAAGAAAATGGGCATGGAACATTGCTCCCTACCATATCACAGTCCCCATAATGTTTGTTCTAAGTAGAAGTGTCTCAGTGCTTGGCCATGGCAAAATATTCTTTTTCGAATGGGTATCATCTATACTTCTTTCTGACTGGCATTACTTCCTTTCAGTCAGTTCTTTCTGTGAGCACAGCCTTTCACTACATGAAAGAAATCCCTTTTTTTTTGCTTTTTTTCCAGTTATTTTTGGGTCTCTGTTCTTGCCCTTGTCTCTGTGTGGCACAGCAGCTTTCCTCAGGACAGTCATCCCTGCTGTTAAAGCCTGGAAGCACAGAGAAACATCACCATACAAATAGAAATTCCTGACTAACCAACATTTGTAAATGCCCTGGGGTTTCTTCCAGTCAAGTCCCCTAAAATCTTGATAGTTACACTACCACCCAGCAGCATCACCTACTGGGATTCCTCATGCAATTGCCTTTCCACCATCATCCAGGAATGCAGGATGCAGGCAAATACCTGTATGCAGTAGATATCTGCAAGAACAGAGGCCCAAACAAGGTGGGCAAGGGCCCTCCAAGAAAGGAGACCTGGCACCAGCCTTCGCTCCACAGAGTTATTGGAAGGAGCACAAAAAAATACAACTTTCTTCTCAGCAGAGCAGACCGAGAACCTGTATCTCATACCTTATAACCTTTTCTCACTCTCTCGAGAGGTGGGAAATGTAGGTTCAGATCCCTTCAACCAACAGAGTGGTCTGAAGAACATTTCCTAAATCAGCAATTAGCAGTTTAACCTCTTGGCTCTCAGCAAAAGAGGGGTGGAGAGAAAAAGCCAGTGTTTAATTGCTTTGTTTTGTAAAACAAAGTAGATTAACCCCAAATCCCCTAAACTGGCACAGCTGTAGGAAAACAGTAGAGACCAGAAAAGGTGTAACTCCTTTCCATCACACTTTTCCAGGTTTGCTGAGGCAACTCTACACCCAGGTGTCTGGCCCAGCCATTGCCACCTGATGTTCCTCATGTGCTCACTTTTTCAGCCTGATTTTTGAATTATGGCGCCATGTGTGCCTCAGAGTGAGGTAGGGCGGTTCTGACCTCCTCCTCAAATGTTGCTACCACTCTCTACTTGGCCTCGTTAGATAGCCAGCGCAGATCTGGAGGACATGAAGGTATTTACCAACAGTCCGGTGTGATACATCATTATGTACCCTGCTCCTGTTGTTTTCTGCTAAAACATCCCACATGGTCTGCTCTTTAACCTTGGGTTGTTTGGGTTTTCCTATATTACGCGGTTCTGCTTCTCTTCCCGCTCTTCTGCCTGTCATGATTCCTCAGTCAATCTGTGTTCCCTCCTTCCTCCTCTCCAGTTCACTTGAGGACAGTATTTTGAATCTCTCTAAGCCTCTGTATATTATCTTCTGGTATTTTCAGTACCACCAATTTAATAAATATAAATTTAGGGTTTTTTTTTTTCCTATATCATCAAAACGCATTACGTGAATTCAAACTCAGTATTCTGATGGAATTTGCTCACGGAGTATTGCCAGTTTGCTTTGGTTTCTGTCTGAATTCCTGTACCGGAGAGTCTGCCTGTATCAGCAGCCCCAATTAATATCTTTCCATTATTTGATGTTAATGCCTCTCTCATCTTAGTTGCTACTGTATTCTTTCTGTTTGTATGCAAACATGACATGTTACAATATCCTTTTTAATTTTGTTATTTGTTATGTAAGATTGCAGATGCCTTCTCCTGTATGTTAAAATTTTAACATCCCATGCTGTGTCTCCCACTCCTAGCTACAGTCAAGCTCCGTGAGCAGTCAGTTCCTCCCTTTTTGGTGCAAATACAGGGGAGCAAGGTTTACTGCTTCGATGCTCATCATTTCCGTGTAATCACATTTACGAAGTGCTTGGTTGACTTGCTTTGCTTTTCCACAAGAGTATTCTGTGTTTACCCAGAGCCAAAACTCAAGGTGCATTTTCCTGTTGGTTCAACCCACATCTGTTGCGCTTTATAAAACTCTTTGTTTTGCCTGTGTGTAACTATGCTGAAATGAACTGCTTGGATGCAAGAGAGACAGATCAGCTGCCTTTGCTCTGGCAGTAAACTTAATCATAAGCTCATATGCACTAATTTGTGCTGGTTTTAAATAAGAGTTTTAGCTTCTTTTTTTTCCAGTTTTCTGCTACTTTCCCCATCTGGCGCTGTAACATTTGTTGTTATGTTCCAGTTGGAAGCGCTGTGGGTGGAATTGCAGACTCAAGTGCTGGCTGAATAGCCCTTAGGCCACTGTGAACATTTCTGTTTCCACTGTCAGTTCTACATGTTTAGCAACCTCAGTTTGGGATTCTCCAGTGAAGAAATCATTGGCTTGCTGTCGGTTTTAACAGCACCCCCTTCTTCCTGAGGCTCCCTGGTTCTCTGAATTCAGCATTTCAATACTAACTTGATATTCATCTAACTGCACAACAGTGAAGAGTTGTTATTTTGAGACCACTTTGCTACGCTCTCCATGTAACTTTTTTCATTATAGGCAGCCTATTGTTAGTTTTTGTGAATACCAACCCTTCTTTCCCTCTATAAATGGATTATTCCTATGAGAATCTGCCTAATGTTATTGAACATGAAATTACAAATGCTTTAGTATATAAATTACCCAGCCTCACAGCATCTTCTTTTAAAGATGCTGATGGGAATATGTAATCCAAAGTTACACTGTGACATAATACGAGCAAGGAAGGGCCCAATGGGCAATGTGTGCATGTGCTGCATGTGGAGCAGTCCACCTGTGGGACATAGACAGACATTAGCAAGTATAGTATGAGTCCTTTCAGCTATTTGCAGCTGTCAGGGCCACTCTGGCAGCCCATTTGGGCCGCTTGCAACTTCTCAACTCCCATCATGGCCAGTACCCTACTGGGTGGTGTTGGGAGAATCTCCCAGGCTCACTGTTCAATCCTCAGCCCGCTTATTAAAGTGACTTTTTTAAAGTGTTTTGCTGGGGTCAGGGCTGGAATAGATGCTACACAGGAACCTACAGCAAATACTTTTGGCACCCACCTTTCCCTTGTCTATTGATCAAGTGCTGACTGCAGCTAAAGATTTGGCCCATAACATCAAGTAATGTACAGCCCAGTGGGGTTATGGAAACTATGATGAGGTCTCAAGTAGCTAAATATGAACATTAGCTGAGGACTGGGGATTATGTAGCAAATAAAATTTAGAAAAAAAAAGAAAAAAACAGTCAACAATCCTGTTTTCAAGGAAATGTGATAAGAAAAAAAAGCAAACCCTATATTTTATGCCAAGAGAATTGTTTCTAATGAGAATGTTTTCCAATATTTCCCTTGAGACATCAGCTGCTCCTTAAAAATAATGTTCCAACTTGAATTTGCTCATTTGTGGAGGAAGGTAGATGGCCCAACAGCTTGCGTCAATGAATATAAACTATAACTTCTATGCAATCTAGAATGTACCATAGCACTTGTACTCCTTGGTAATTGTATAATACCTTATATTGTTTCTTCCCCAGATAACGCTGCTTCTCCCCCTCTGGCTTTCCTTCCTGTTCGAAGCTTTCTATTAATCTGAAAAATACTAGTTTAGACAATCCAGGCACAATATCACTTTAAACTCATTATTTCAGAGACTTTAATTATCCTCTCTCATCCATACACATATAAACAGAAGAAAAAAAAGTCAGGGCAAATTACCCATGGCCTGGACGCCACAGGCATCGATGTGAATCATCCCTCTCGGGAGAGAAGGGTTTATATGCCCCACGGAGGGAACATTTCCCATCATCCTTGGGAAAAATCAGCAAATCTGTGGGAACTCCCAGGAAAGTTCACCCTGTCTTGCCCCGAGAGCAGATTCCTGCTGCTCTCCATAGCGCAGCCGTGGCGGCCGCAAGCACGCAGGCCTTCATCCCCGGCACAGGCTCCATAGAAGATAAAGTTGTTTGCTGGATGAAATTGCTGTTCTTCCTGCTGCCGCTTCTGAAAGCCAAAAAAAACCCCTTTGTCTGAAGGGTGTTTGTGTGGAACAGGCACAGGTTAAGGGTGAAGTATTGAGTTTAGCGCTGTCTCTGCGCTGGCTTGGCCTTCCCTCGGCCTCCCGCTCCACTGCGCTGCTGCGGGATGCGAGCAATCGTGGTTCTTTAGCACGGAACTAATGATCCACCCTGCAAGTCACCTCTGTCCTGAGTGTGTTTTCAGAGCCATTTATACGGCTGCATTTCCAAACCTGGTTTTCTTCAGTTATTGAATCAATTGTTGAGCTCTTCAAGAATTCGTTCTGCTTCCTGGAATAGAAACTTCACCGTCTGCTGACACCTTTGCTCTAAATGTCAGTGATGTGTGCTTTGGCACGGGTTTGGCATAAATTTTCTTCTGATGGGGAAAAACGTGTGCTAATTAGCACTCAGTTATCCCAAACATTTTGAAGACGAAAGTACAACTGGAGGCAATTCTGGCACTGTATTTCTTCTCGGTTCCTACATTTGAGTTGAGAACATCTTTTTATTACTGTGTTTTGTCATATGAAACTTTATTCAGCTGTATCTGTAACTAATTTGTTCTGGTTCAATTTTTTTCCTATTAATCATGTTAGGCTTACGCAAGGCTTGTAGAGGGTTTTCTCTGATCCCACCGCTCAGAGCTGTGTGGGATTTTTTTTCTTTAAACCATTAGGTTTCCCCGGCATGCAGGCTCAGGACTCTAATTGCACACCCAGTCAAGTCCAGCATTATCCCTGTATCGTTTTTCAAATTCGTCGACTTTTGAGGCACTTGCTTGTCATATTTTGATGAGATTACAGAAGCCTTGCAAATATTTGTCAAAGATCGGCACCATCCTTATGTTTGCATTCAGAATAAACCGTTGTAGTAAAAGCATTCCAAGCTGAGTACTGTGTTGACACTTTTCTGGTGAAGATCCATACAGCTGGAAACTTGTGTGCTGAATTTTCTCCCACCAAGATGGAAAAGGATTTTTCATTAACTACTGATCCCTGTAACAGATTTTTCATCTTAAAATCCACTGACAAGTAGTCATTCTCAAGTTCTGCTTTTTCCTCAGATGTTGTCATTAGCCACAATCTTCTTGAGTTGTAGTCTTTTCAGCTGTAAATTTGCTTTTCTAAAACCTCTAATAATTAAGTGCATCTTGTCTACAACATGATGATGATGAACTAGTCGTTATTTTACGGGGTTTCTAATTGTACATATGTGCCTCACAGTCCAAAAGACCTGCTATTACATACCATTTCTGTTATCCTTTAAATAATGTATTGGCATCTGACTGCAAGCTTCAGGAAAACAAAATGTGTCAGCTAGTTCCCCCAGTGCTTTTAAAGCTGTTCAGCTTGCCTCCCTTGAGATGTTGTTGTAAAATCTACAATGCACAATTAGTTATGAATTTTGCATCTCTTTAGTATTCATGGCTAGACCGTTAATGAGGGAATAAATAGCAGAATTTTATTTAATCCCACACGTTGCTTAACATGAATTCTTAAGCAAGGGACACAGAGCTATTCTGTCCCCTTTCGCAGAGGGACATTCATGGTGCTCTGGATGCGACATCCCTTCTTAGAGATGGTTAGGCAAGGTCCATCCACAGGTAACGTGGATCTAAATCCTTGTTCACTTGAAAATAATAAAACTGGAGGAAAAAACAGAGCGGTGTTCACCTCTTCTAACTTGAAATTTCTCCCATGTAACTGCTTATGTGAACGCGAATAGGCTGTCTTGTATCACTGGAGAGAAATAAATATTTGAGGGTGCTATTTATTTGACCAAAGACAGATATTTACTCCGGAATGAGATAACTATCCGGAGTACATCAAGAGAAATGTTTATTTATTATCACTGGCGTCAGATGTAGACAATTCTACTTGGTTGAAAGAATTCTGCCCTTTATGCCCAGTAATGCACTTAACAGACAATTTATCATTGCTGGGCTGTAATAACAGTTCTGTCATCCTTACTGGTCTCACTTATTCAGTGAGACTATTTACATATTAAAGTATTACTCAGCATGAGTAATGGTGCCAGCACTGAGGTTATGCTGCAAGTAGAGAGAAGAGATGTTTCCATTAGCACTAAACCTTATCTCGGAAAAATCACTGGAGACTGGCACTTCCCAGAGGTTCTGCATTCTTTTTATGATCTTCCCTTCTTCTAATAATTGACTCCAAGCAGTTTAGCTTCTCTTATTTGGTGGAACAGAATCTGCCTTTTTCAGAGATTTATTCATGAAGTCACAAGAAAGTCTGTGCTTGGGAATCAGGTTGTCTGTGCAGATCACAAGCAAACAGATTACAGGAGAATTGAGGGAGTTAGGAATAATGTCATGGGATATTGGAGAGTGTAACTGAAGATAATGTGGTGGTGGAGAAGGTCATATATGAGGCACAGAAGAATCAAGAGAGGGGAGAACTAAGTAAGACCAGGATACTTCAAGAAATGTACAATCTAATGAGAAGAAACTCAATTGAAATCTGTAATGGCACATCCACTTACTTGAGCTGGACACTCAGTTCTGATTTGCCGTGGTTTTGTGATCAGTAAACTTATTTAATACCTTCCTCTGAAACTAGAAAAGAAGGCACGTGATTCCAGATAGCTGATATTTGATTTGTATTTGTTGTGGCATGACAACTTTACCTTGGATGAAAATAATTAGGATATTGTATCATATGAAATGTCCTCTTCTGTGCTCCATTTGGGACCTCTGCCACGTGATTCTATGGTTCTGTGGCAGTTCTGCACTACCGTGGCAATCTGGTACCACTGGGATCTTTCCTTCTAAGAACCTGGCATTTGTCTGAGCCTAACTCAAATCCCCAGACAGACAAACATAACAAGCTGGTCAGGACATGAAAAAGAAACTACAGAAACCTAGCTTCTGGGCCTTGTCTTGTGGCCATGAGTTATCCGGGTCAGATTTTGCTCTAATACCAGCATGAAAATAGAAAGTCTAGAAAGTCAATAGAAGGGAATCACTTAAAGTGACTATACACGTGGACCCTGAGCATTCACGAACACTTGAATTCTAGGTTAAAAATATTTTTCTCTGTGTATTGGCTGTGCACAAGCATAGGTCAGCAGAGGATTGACTTATATCGACTGCATTTATTTTAATAATACTTCAGTTCTAATCCTCTTAAAAATAATGTATTACTGCACTGGTTAGCCTCCCAGCTCACTCTAGTTACCCAGATTATATTTTAACAGCACCTTATCTCATTTCCTTATCTTAACACACTACCACTGGCTCCTCAACTGCTGAGCTTTCCTAGTGTTTATTAGCTATACCTAAAATGTCATTTTGCTTGTGAAAACAACTGTGCATTCATCATAGAGCCTCAGCAAAAGTAATAAGGCAGATGAGCTGTTCTCAAGTATAAGCTAATGTTGAAGGAGTCCAGATTTACCAGGTTTCCACCCTCAAAACCCTGTATGCAGTTATGCTGAACTGAATATTCAAAAAGAGCTAGAACTTTGTTGCCTTTTCGTTAGCATTTCTGCTCTTCACATGATACTCCTTAATTCATACGTTGTGCCACCGAAAGGAACCTTTGCAATCCCCTGTCTAGCCTCGAGCATAAACCTACCCAGATTCAATTTCTATTTGAACTTGAGTCTTTTGAGGGAGAAGGAATCTTAACCCTCCATAACAGAGTTCACCACAAACACTGAGAAGCTACTCCAGCTGTTTCCATAGTAGTCTTACTACTGAAGTACTTGCTTATTTCTAAGTTAGAATTTGTCTAGTTGCTTCTCATAGCCATTGGGTCTTATTGTACCTACCCATGTCTTCTGGCTTGAAGAGTCCACTACCAAAATTCTGCTGCCTTCACAGGAACTGTAGACTGTGAATAAGTCACTCCAGTAACTTAACTGTCCCAAACTCCTAGGTTCTTCCACAGCAAAGTATATTTTGACTGTAGCGGAATGCTGCTCTTCTCAGACACTCCAAGCATGAATTCCATTGCAAAGTCATAAAGCATGGCTTGCTCATAGTGATAATATTTAATTTCTGTGTTAATTTGCCATTCTTCTTCTCAGGAGGGAAAGGAGAAACCCTTTCCTTTGATAGTTTGCATTCAGGCTCTCTTAGTTTATGCCACAGATGACTTGTGGCTGGCAGACTCTTTATGTAGCTGCTAGAGAGAAGGCTTGCCTTGACCTACATCACAGTTTAGCTGCCTAAAGGCAAGGGAGGTACCTAGCCAAATTTTGGTGACCGTACCATACAGCTTGTTGAAAAGGATGAGCCTGAAATGCTTCAAATGGTGCTTCACAGTAGGCCTAAACAGAAAAATAGCTGAGCTCAAGTGAAGGTGCTGCTAATTAACACCACCATGAGAGAACAACTGCTAGTTCATTCTCTAATTAACTTTTTAGGTACTTCCAGTAATTAAAAGGAGCCTATGAGAAGAATTAGGACAGACTTTTTTAGAAGGGCGTGTTATGGCAGGACGAGGGGTAAACGTTTTAAACTAGAAGTGAGGAGATTCAGGGTAGACATGAGGAAGAAATTTTTTACACTGAGGGTGGTGAAACACTGGCCCAGGTTGCCCAGAGAGGTGGTAGATGCCCCATCCCTGGAGACATTCCAGGCCAGGCTGGACGGGGCTCTGAGCAACCTGATCTAGTTGAAGATGCCCCTGCTCATCGCAGGGGGGTTGGACTGGATGAGCTTTGAAGGTCCCTTGCAACCCAAACTGTTCTATGATTCTAGGATTCTAAATGGGAACATGGCTCTTGAAACCGATTAAAGACTGATAATGCTATTGTTTTAAACATGCAAAATTTCCTTTGAAAGTGTAACCACTGAGATGCCACTTCATAGTAGTAACATCCGTGAAAGTTTTGCTTGTGCAAGGAATGCCTGATTAGGTACCAGATCAGTTCTGTCCCTTAGCCATCAGAAGTCACACGAAATAGCAGTGGGAATTCAACAGAGAGAAGCAAAAACAATTCATAATTTATACTGCTACCATGGCCTGCACCTTACGGGAGCTGCATGTAAGGTAGAGGTAAGGTAAGGTACAAGACTGGTATTTAAAGGTTAAAACCCTTTCCTGCCATGTTGTTGGCAGTAAATAATGAATGTTAAAAACGTTTCCAGGGTGGTTAATGAGCTATGGAACAAAGTTAGGTGGGAATTTACCCCTCCCTTGCAGGGTTAAGGAGATAATGCAGTAAGGGTTTTGTACTTCTTTCCAGCAGGAACATTTTGTAATCATACAGGAGTTTTTCTATAGTGGAAATCAGGGTTTTGTTTAAAAATAAGATGTTTGTTGCTAAAGGTTTTTCTTTTCATTGAGCCTTAAATTTGCAGGATTAAAATCTGTAGCTAGCACACTGAACTGCCCTTTAACTCTGCTTCTTCTCTTGATTACTTAGATCCCTATGTGAAGATCCATCTGATGCAGAACGGTAAGAGGCTGAAGAAGAAAAAGACTACAATTAAAAAGAACACTCTGAATCCCTACTACAATGAGTCTTTCAGCTTTGA
Source organism: Pampusana beccarii (assembly GCA_013399365.1). Taxonomy (NCBI): domain Eukaryota; kingdom Metazoa; phylum Chordata; class Aves; order Columbiformes; family Columbidae; genus Pampusana; species Pampusana beccarii. The sequence continues at coordinate 52,658 of VWYH01002958.1, read as the reverse complement.
AGTACCATTCGAGCAAATTCAGGTAATGTCGAACAGTGTTTTGGCTTCCCTCTGCATTCCATTTCTCAGTCCTTATAAATATTTAAAAGGAATCTTGTTAATTATCACGTGTGCATGCCTTCATTAGCACCTAGGTGCCAGCCCTGTGCTACATTAGATGAGTGTGACTGCTTCAAGAGGGAAGTGATAAAATGCACAGTACTTATGAAGCTTTGATTCATCAGTGAGAAATAGATAACTGACATTTTCTGTTAACAGAAATGGATTCTGAAAAAAAAAAACATCCACAGGGAGATGGTGAAGGAATGTGCCAGGAAAAAAAAAATAGGGATAAAAGAAAAGGCATACATAGTCATTTTCCCCAAATTATTTGAAATAATAAATTAGCATAATCAGTCACATTTGTGTTCCCTGTGCATTTATCAGTCCTGTTTGTTGAAAGTACTGCTGCATTCCTCTTAAGTAAAACACATAACTCATGTCATTTTTTCAGGGACTCAGTTACCTATCTTTGGGCTACTGGGAGGCAAATCATCTCTCACTCATGAGGGTGAGATTTAACATCTTCTGATGTTAACTAACCTTTCCTCATGAGAGAGAAGGTCTTCTTAACCATCCCAGGAGCCGTGTGGGAAACCCACATCCAATTCACTCCCCTCCCTAAGTGAATTTGAACCTGTATCTTCAATGTCTTTTGCAAGTACTCTTGTTGCCAGTGCCTATGGCTTGTGTTGGGAGTGCAACATCATTTCTACATAAATAATAAGTATATGACTGGCCACAGAGCGTAACATCACTTGTTAGTTGGGCGATTTGCTTGGAAATTGGGAGGCTTTGGTCTCTGGGCTGATGTAGGTAATGTAAACCACATAAAGATCGGTTGGTACAGGCCTCCTCCATTTCTGTTAAGCCGTTACCATTAGTGTTAAACCATGTTGTTCTTTTGCTCACTTGTTGGAGCATTCACTGGCGAGGCAAGACATATTGGTTTAAATATCCTCAGGAGAGAAAAGAGCTGCGTGGTGGCTTCCCACTCGCCCCATGGAGCTCTGTGGCCGGGGAGATGTTAAGCAAGGCGGTAGCTTTTCTGGGTGGAGCTGAGTGTGGAAACTGTACTTTCAGGGGCCTCCCAGTTGGGATGACCATAAATAAACCAGCCTGGGAATACATCCTTTTGTGGCTTGTAAGAAAAGACTAGGTAGGATTTAGGTGCCTTGCTACTGTGAGGGTTTAAATAGCATGAGGCAAATTTACCGCCAGAAGACATCGCCAGGGAAAACTCCCAGGCAATAGGGACGCACAGACACCTCTTGATTAGATGAGAGCATGGTATGGGTTTTTGAGACTCTGTGTCTTGGATTTTGATAGCAACTGTACTGGAGAGAAGCCCAGAAGCCCAGCATACATTTCAACTGAGGCTGTGTGCTTGGTTTTTATTGACTTGGTGCCCACAAAGATAATGAAACTAAACAAGGTGAGGCACTAGGAATAGCGACTTAAGAGTTTCTTCATGCCCCAGAGCATCTACAAGTGTCTGTGGACTCTAGGAATCAAAAAGTGGGAAACCCATTGAGGTCTAATTCCCCTTGATTTTAATGAAAGGTGGTCTGCGTGCTTGTGGAGAATCTCATAACAGGCATCAAAGACCCAGAAGAAAGAAAAAAAAGAAAAAAAGATCAATCAAATTGAGCCTCTCTGGCAATTTAGGCAACGAATGTCTTGATTTCCAAATAGGGACAGGACTGGGGAACTGGAATGAGCACCTCCAAGCTATCAGATCTGAGCTTTGGCACGATGAGGTGTATTCTGTAGGTACTTGGCCATTTTACCTTCTAATCCTGTCAGCTTTGTAAGGTGGATACAGGCCTTTTAAAAAGTATTGCGGTTTAGCAGTTTAAAATTTCGCACTTTTTTAATAAGTCTATTAGAATGAGTTTATATCTATTTAATTCGGTATATAACCACCATTTAAAATCTGTAATTGTAGTCTTTGACCATATGCCAACATATTTTGGAGTTATAAAAGGCTACATTCAGAAGTGATTTCATCATTAGAAAAACACATTTTAAATGTTACTTAGACTTAATATGGTAAGAATCACTGTGACTTTTGGGTAGTTCTTATAAAAGTCATGAAGCAAAATTTAACAGGCAAATAATGGTTATAAAAATTTAATGATTGTTGGAGAGCGAATAGAGGAGAGCTCATGGAAGGAAAGCACCTCAATAGCAGTGTATCTGTGTAATTTAAATTGGGCCAAACCTCATTAACATTTTCAACAATTTAATAGTGACTATGGATTGTGGCTCTTAAAGGAAAGAAAGTGATGTCTTTAAGGGTAATGGGAGAACACCGCTGGGAAGTCAAATACCGTTGCTACAGGCAGATCAAGCACGTTTTGCCACTTTAAAGACAGAACGCCCCTATAGGCAGCAACATCTCCAGGCCTTTTCAGCCCAAAGAATGCCTGTTTATTAGCAGAGCTGGTGCTGTTGGGTTTTGCAGTTCAGCTGTTCTTTTAATACATGCTACGAAGGGAGAGATGCTTACATTGCTCTGTAGGTTCAAGCGAGAGACCATGAGGTCAGAACAGCCTCAGAGTTAACCATCTGAGCTACCTGTTCTTACATCTTTATAGAGCAAGGAAAACCACGTGTTGTTTACAATGTTCATTGTTGTCTTATGATTAATACAAAAAAAAAATCCAAAGTAACTATCCCCCAAGCTTCTAGGTACAGCAGGCAACTTTTTTTGTACCATAAAATTATAGTCGCATGCTTACTTTTTATATCTGTGATTGTACCATGCATCTAAAACATAAATGTTCATTTGGGGAGGTAGCATCAACATTAAAAGTGAGTATATTGCAAACGGCAACACTGAGACATCATTCGGCATCTAGAAATACTTGCTTTAGGATACTGCCTTTTATCGTGAGTGCTTGCGGGAGAGAGAGTCTTGAGTTTGATGTACACTTTTGTCATCAGCAACTATATAAATACTTTAGTGCCTGTTGGAATCATCTTTTTCTCTGGCTCAGTGAATTGTACAATCATGTAAGGGAATGGACTCTGTAAAATAGACCTCATGAGCCTGGTCTTGCAGATATGCTCGAAAGAGTCAGTTACGTGTAAAAGATGATCCTACTACAAGCACTGAAATTAGTCATTGTGGTAAGAAATCCAGATTGTACATGTATTTAAAACCTTACATCTAAAAACCTGATACTTGAGAATAAAATATTTTTCTGGAAGAAATGTATTTCAGGGCGTTTCTTCCTCCAATTCAGGAAACTCACGCTGGAATAAGGGGCTGTGTGTATTTACCATGGGATAGAAAGGAATCAGCAAAAGAGCTGTATGTTCATCTTTAAAAATCAAGCCCCCTAAAGGAGAAGCATTTACAGTTTAGTGAAATCAGCCCAAGGCTGTTAACGTCTTAGGTGCTGTTGGGGGAGAACACCACTCCGAAGGAATAAATGTTTGTGTTCTTTCCACAAATATTACTGACCCCATGGAGAGGGATGTGGTCATGTGCACGCAAATACATACGCAAATGCCTGGCTTGAGCGTCACCTCCCGGTGTGCCCCAGCCTAAGAGAATGGAAAATTGTCTATGAGCTGTGACAGGTGGGCTCGGGCCGGTTTGGTGGGAGTAGTTTAACCCTCTTTGCCCGAGGTCACTGTTCCCACAGCAGAAGCGGCAATCCCAACACCGACTCAGTCCCAGGCGGTGCTGCTGTATCAGAGTCCAACACGGTGGGGTTTGTACTTCTTTGCAGCTCCCCTGAGCCGGTTTTCTAGACTCCTTTATAAATATATAGAATATACACTCATACTTAAATGTGTGCACATGCACACCCACACACAGATGAGTGTGTGAGTATGTGTGTATAGTAACCATAAGGGCTAATCCTCTGAATTCATCTGAAAATAACTGATTACCATGGTGGATGGATGCATAAGGGTTGTTTAGAAGCAGAAAAGCAATTAATAGAATATAGTATGACATTGCAGATGTTAACTTGGGGTAGAGACATTTCTGAATTTTACCTGATTTTTAGTTATTCACTTAAATGATGATGATGTTTTAAATTGCACTACTTTTTACTTAGCTTACCTTAAGATCTCTCTTTTAGCCCTACAGACTTCTAGCAGTCTAGGTCTTCAATAAAACAACAAAAAAGCCCATAGGTTGTTAATCTGTTAATAGAAAAAAAAAACCAAACCACACCTCGATTCTCATATGAAGCTCTTTGATTAAAAGGGGCAAGTTTCAAGTTAATGGGGAGATTGTGAACTTAATTGTATTTGGAAGGTTCACAAGAAGCAAAAAGACGAAAGTTTGAATTTGCTTCTTGTTGGGGGGACCTGCTCTGGCTGTCACACACTTACCCTTTCATGAATCTCTGCTGTCATTGTCTGTCCCAAGCTTCATCCCTGCCCACCTTCCCCTTACTGTCACGCTCACCGGCCTTTCTCTGTCTCGTTGTAGAAAGTGCAAATTGTTGTGACTGTTTTGGACTATGACAAGATTGGCAAGAACGATGCCATCGGCAAAGTCTTTGTGGGCTACAACAGCACCGGGGCGGAGCTGCGGCACTGGTCAGACATGCTGGCCAACCCTCGGCGGCCCATCGCACAGTGGCACACCTTACAGCCCGAGGAGGAGGTAGATGCCATGCTGGCAGTCAAGAAGTAAATGGAATTAAATTAAATTAAATTATAAAGAAGAAAAAGAAGAAGAAGAAGAAGAAGAAGCCTTTCTGCATTTGCCCACATAGTGCTCTTTAGCCAGTATTTGTAAATACCTCTGTAATATGGGTCCTTTCATTTCCAGCCATGTGTTCCTGACACGGATCAGTTGTACTTTTCAGTTCCCTTTTTAATTTGCACAAATTTAAAATGTAGAGAGCCCTCTAAAGGCGCTTCATTTCACCACTGCCCCCTCGGATCTACTCTTCTTTTAAGCAATATGATGTGTAGATAGAGCATGACAGAAATTATTTATTGTATCACACAGTTGTATATATACACCAGTATGCTGAGAATTTATTTCTAGTTTGTGTATTTGTATGTTGTAAGCGTTTCCTAATCTGTGTATATCTAGATGTTTTTAATAAGATGTTCTATTTTAAATTATGTAAATTGACTGAGATATAGGAGAGCTGATAATATATTATAGGGTAACTATTGTATCGTCTGCATTCCAGAAAAAAAAAAAAAAAAAAATTCCAACTTGTAAGGCACTAGTAGTGTTACACTGACATCTTAAAGGACAACTTAAATCTGAGCTTTCAACTGGACCATCCTAATAACACGCCACGCGTCCACAGTGAATCTTGGAGGGGCAAATCCAACGGGGTAGACTTCTTTCACAGGCAACTTAGCATGATCTGAGCAGCTCCGTGGCTGACCTCAAGGAGATGTAGCCAGAAGACAGGACACAGTTTTTTTGTATATAGTCCAAAGCAAACACACGACAGACAGAAATGGCTTTAGATTGAAAGTTGAGGAAGCAGTTCCATAGGAGGCAACGATTTCATTGAACATACAAAGACAGACCATTGCCAAGGTTGTGCAGGGAGGGGTGGGAGGGAAGGGGGGAGATGCAGCAGTAGCAAAATGCTGCCATGAAAACATGAAAAACAAGAGTAGCTCTCCGTTATCACCTTTATACAAAATTTGCATACTGTGAATTCCATCCACGATTTCACATTATAATGAGTTTGCACATTAGACTTTGTAACGAAATATTTTATTATACTAACTCAGATTAGAAGGAATGCAGAATATTTTTTAGACACAGCCGTGTGGGTTTATTATACAAAATAGTTTCATGGTAAACAGACAGTATTGTAATCCCATCAGAAGATGACAAAATTTAGCCATAGTTCTAAATGCACTTCAAAGTAAGCCAAAAGAGAACAGCTAGTGACCTTTTATATACTATTTATACTTAAGTTTTAATTTGTCCTTTAAAAAAAAAGTGAAAACAAAGAACAAGTTCTAGAAAACTGAAGCAACCTCTTCTGTATACTAGATGCTCGTTTCAGGAGGAGTTTTTAAATGTTTTCAATGTTATTATGTAGTAAATGGCACTATTATGAAGCTATTAGTCATTCCATAAGAGTCTTGAAAGACTGCTCTGTGTATCACTGTGACTGCCGTGTGTGCTTAGAAATGTAGTTTTCTCAGTGGATAGCAATCAATTTATTCCGTAGTGATATTGTAATAATACTGCCATTCCCTTCTACTGCACTGCCGAAGGAATGCGTAGCACAAGCAGTTCTAGTTACCATGGACCAATTTAGAACTGGAGAGCTATGCAGGAGACAAGGATGCTATAGTGAATGGGTTGACCACGCAGCATTTTGTCAAGCCCTGTGCAATACTCTACATGTCCAACCCCCCCCCGGCCCTCGCCCCCCTGCCACCGCTTTACTGTAGATAGTCATCTTATGGCTAGCCAGCACGTCATCTCAGCTTGTACCATCTCATCAAGTCATTTAGGGCATCACTTCTCTCTCATGTACCGTCCTTCGAGGCCTCTCACTTATTTTTCCAAGCTGTGAATATATTTATAATGCTTTGAAGAGTTCATTATTTTCAGCAATGCAAACTACCCCAGAAATGGGGAAATGCTGTATGCCTTTTGGAGGGAGGCTTGAGAAGTTAACCATTAATGTTCTTATCCCTTGTACCCAAAAGAAATTACTGAAAATGGAGAACGAAGATGAATGTAATCGGAGGACCGTGTACCGAAAACCAAATTCCACGGCCTCCCTCAAGGCTCTGCTCCTTGGAGAGCTGTGACAGCCTGAGAGGTCAGTGCAGTGATGGCCAAGCGCCATTTTCAGTACATTTGGGTTAAAAGAGGCAGCAAAGAGTTGGGAAGGGAACAAAAGCCTGGATCTCTCCCCACCTCCAAAAGGGAGAATAGCAAGACCCATTTTCTTTCTTTTTTTACATGAAACACGGAAAAAACACAAGTGAGACATTTTCTGATAGAAACAGGCGCATACATGCAAAGCATCAAGCTGGAATACTTTAAAATCTTCACTTTAAGGACCAAACCCCACCAAAGAGAAGTAGACAGCTTCCCAGCATAAGAGCTTCATGGTCTCCAACTTTCAGTTGTTCATCCAGGATAGCTGCAGGTTCAAACTGCCAGGACTGACTCCTTGTGGCAAGGTTTTTTTCTTAATGCTTTCTCTTCCTACACTGCCAGACTGAACGTCACCATAGAACTGGTTTGTAAGGGACAATGATGATTCTCCGAGGCTGAACCTGCCATGTGACCGAGATGACATTTTCATCCTCAAAGAAGCCACATGTACCTTCCTGACAAAGCTGTGTGAAGTATTAGAATCTGATGCTGTAGAAAGATCCTAGTTGCCTTTGTGTATATTTACTGCCTGCTTGAGTGTTTCTCTGTGTGGGTTTTCTCTGTATCTTGTAGAAATGTTTGGGGTGTTTTATCCTGCCATATCGCTCGTGGCCCGCGAGCTGACAACTTTAGCCGTATTTTACCTTCATTTTTGATGAGGTGGTTTATATTTTGTTTCACTTTGTGTAGTGACTTCCCACAGTAGAGTTTTCCAATTGTCGTTAAAATAACATACATATTACACAGATATTCAATAAAAATGTTTTATTTCCTGTTGATGTTCTAGCAGTTCTCTTTTGATCTAAACTCTTGAAAACACATTTCACTCTGGGACTTCAGCACAGTCATAAACTTCAAAGTATCACAAGCGTAATAGCACAGCACTGTTTTGAGAGGCTATGAAAACCCTGCTTTCAACTGAGTGGTCCGCTGTAAGAGTCACAGCCAGCACAGCTCCACTAGACGAATTCTCCCTATCTATTGCAGATGAAGAACTATTACCTTGTTTTCCCAAGAGCCTGATTACTTGCCTCCAAAAACATCATTCTCTATCAAAGCCTGGACTAGTTTCTATACCACAACAAAAACTCCAAATAGTTACCTACGCATCATTACTTTTCAAGCCAATTGCGTTAGAGCTGTGATTGAAGTTTTCATTTGGAGAGAGGTGGTGTATTTGAACCTACATTCAAGAGCCGCTTCTAAGCTGGCCATAAAATGAAGCCTCGTGTAGACTAAAGATGGTTAAATAAGAGATTGAACTGTAGAGGGTCGAGGGGGAGGCAAAGGCGTGGGAGGAAGTGAATCCACAGGCAAAAAATGATTGAAAAACATTGTGCTATCAGTTTAAGTTCTTGAGTCAATGAAGAGAAACAGCTCAAACCACCCCCCCCCCAAAAAAAAAAAATAATAATTCCCAGACCTGTAGCCTTGTTTGTTTTATGTAGCTTTGGAAAATGGTTATCTCCCCCCGCACCTTGCTTTTTTCCCCAGTCTGAGTAGAAATATCGCTCATTCCTTTTGGAACTGATTTGCACCAGTTTCACCACAGCCGTTGCTTACACAAGTCCTTGCTCAGAGTCAAAGCTCACTGTAAAGATTTTCAAGGTTGACCCTTTTCCCCATCCCCACTGCTCAGGAAGCGCCCTCTTTCCTCCCAGCTATTTTTTTTTCTTTATACCATCTAAAGTCAGCGAGCACCAAATGCGCTGACGCCACTCTCAGCAAGAAAGAAGAGACCAACATCATCTCCTGGTGCCTTGGGGAGCAGTTACTCTTCCAAACCTGTGGATGACGGAGCCCGTGTCTGTACAGCTCTGCTAGGAGGCGATGCCTGCTTGGTCTGTAGGAGCTGCGGCAACACTCCTGGGGGGCAGCATCGTTCCCCATGGACACACACTGGAATCATGTTATGGAACTATGAGGTGCTTCTGCTCCCTTCTTCACCACCTAACCTGTTGCATGGTCAGACCAAGCACGTAGATCCCCAAGAGGAGCAGTTTGCTTAAGAGCAGAACCAAATCTATCAAAGGTCAACAAATAAAAAAAAAAAAAAACCTTGATCCGGGTTCTATATGCACCAGCCATTTTTGCAGATCCTGAGAATACTAAAATGATACCTTTGTCAATCAAAACCAGTTCTTCCAACAGGGCTAATCAGTTAAAGGCAGTCATTACAACTAATGTAAGGAAAAAAAATGCTTCATATAATAGCTGTTATACTAAGTGGGAAAAGCAGCAAAAATTACCAATTTTATTCAGCTCATTTAACCCCTAATCAACTGTCAAGAAAAACATTCTTCCCAACTGACAGACTGTTACCAAAGCAAAGGATCTACATCTCTCGATCACTTTTCACATCATGAGTCAATGAAAGTTAATTGCCTGTTAGTTATGCAAAGCAAGAATTAGAACATTATATTTTCTGATTACTCTAACAGTCAATTCCCTTATTTATTTATGCATTAGCATTTTCACTCCAGGCTGCCAGTTCAGTTTCTTACACACATACTGAGCTGTTTTTCAAAACACACATCTACCAAATTCATGTCCCTATTTTCAGTGTCAGTTCAGACACTGTTACTCATCCAGGCATTAAAGCACGGAAAAAGGGGTCTCTATACATACAAGAACTTTCACCCCAGTCTTAGTTACATTTACCTTATATGCAGTAAATTCTTTTATATTCAATATAGAGAATGCTTTGAATATTGCACTAAAAAGTAGCTTCAAAAGTGTGCGACGAACTAGTACAGAGAAGAATGTACCTCTATATGGTACTTTCTGAGTGACACGCAGCTATATTTTCAGACACGAACCATACAAAGAGCTTTATTTCAAGATTATGCTGTATTCAACATTTAAAAAAAAAGAAATTTTGCAAACTAGAGAATGAGCTAGACATCCTCAATGGAGCTTATCAAAAGGTCAAATAGGCTGGGAAGTGAAGACAGTTCTTCCACGCTTTTGGGGTGAAGGTGGAGGGTTCAGGGAGTATAGTCTTTTTGTTCTATGGGATTTTGAACTGCCATTTCCACCAAAAAAAACACCCCAAAACAAAACAAAAAAAAGACGACTTTCATTTTCTGACAGAACCAGTCTCATCAGTTTGACAGCTCACATTTAATTTCTGTCAACCATTTCATATCTTTGTACACTCTCTCATTACTTACAACAAGGAAAGCACAAAGTAGGCGTTGCACTGATGTTTTACACCAAATAGACCAAACATCAGCTTTTCCTCATAAACAGAAGACCAATGCACGAAAGTGGCAAATTATTCTTTGTCCCACTAATCAAGATCATCCCACAATCCTGCACAAACCTCCCTAATTTTGCTCACATCCTCCCAGAGCCCGGGGACAGTTCTCTCCTTGTATTTATTGTATTCACATACTTGTACCTTGGCCTAGAAGATTTCATGACTCTTTGATAAGAAGCAGTGGTGCCTACTGGCACCAAGAGGTTGTTCCTAAACCCTGATGTGGATCTGTCACCGAAGAGTTCCACGTTAGGCTTGGGCTGTGTTTGTCTTCTCCCTTGGATCATTCATCACAAGGAGAAGGATCTCTGGCTGTAAATCCTGACAGGTTGGAACCCGGAATGCAACGCTGAAGTCAATTATTTCACACTTAGAAACATTATCATCCACTCGTTCTGCTGAAAGACAGACACTGAGGCTCACTAACTCACATCCTGCTGAAGATGTGGGTTTTTTTTTTTCTTCGTGAAACTGGCAATATTATTAAATTTCCTTTTTTTTTTTTTTTTTTTTTTTTGAGATACTTCCTGTGACATTCACAGAGTCAAAATGACTTTCATAAAATTCTCTTTCTTTCAAATACAAGGTTGCCTCTAATGTTTAACTCAGTTAAGAGTTTCTAAGCCAACGCTTCGAAGTTAATAATAAGCGGCTAAATTGTTTAATCGGCTTTAACGCCTTGCTTCATCAAACTTCGAGTTTCGCTCACTCCTCCCCAACCATACACCGTGATCTGACGCTGATTGATACACAACAGCCCTGACAGAAGCCTATCAAGGAAATTAAGTAATCAGAGTGACTGATAGAGTCCTTTCCCTGGATTAAATGAAGATGAAATGGTCAAATTTCAACATAGTGTAAGATTAAGGGGTGGAGTGCTAAGTGGTTCATTGTTGCAGATGAATATTTATTAATGATCTAGAAAACAGATGAGTTGACACAATTTATCTTTAGCGTAAAATCGTTTCAGCTGAAACAGATCTAAATTATGAGGCCATCTCTAACTCCATATATTGAGAATCAAGTGTCCAGACAGGCACTTCAACTCAAATGGTATTTATCGCCCGAGTATTCTGGAGAGACTTGTGAACAGTAGTACAAAAATGTATGTAAAGATGATCTCAAATAAGAAGAGAAGGTAGGAGAGCTGATCAAGCCATTAAGGAAAACAAAGGCAGAACTTTTTTTTTACAGGAACTGCTGACAGAAAAATAGACTTGTCTTCTCAGTAATCTCCAAAAACGCAATGGAAGCTTATGATGAAACACAAAGGGTGTTCGAACTACTATCCTCGCATACATATTTAGACTTCACGTATGTTATTTGGAACACGTTTAGTCATAGACACACTTCACGCATCTGCAGAACATGTCCAGGTGTCCCAGCGCAGCACCGTGTGCCGATGCCAAGACGCTTCCTGACCTCAGTAAGGGAATTTCTCCATTGCAGCGACTAACGCCGCCGAGATACAGCACGGTCCGCGCAAACGCCTCAAAGTGCTTTCCAAAGATCAAACCGAGCCTTGAAAGTTACCTGTTGAAAACACTAACCCATTAAAAGCTTTCATATGATCTGGGACGGAGTAAGAATTTCTTGGCGGCAGCTGCATCAGGGGAGTCTGTGTAGCTCAAACACAGGGTATAAAAAGGAATTGAGTGAGTCCTTGGCAGGAAGAAGTTGTGAGAAGTAAATCTAAAATAAGCAAATCTTGAGGGAAACATAAGACACTCACGGAGATTATATAAATTAACAGAAAAATAAACGTGGAGCAAATGAATAAATATATATCCTAGCTACAGGCTTCTACCATACTAGAATGAGAGAAAAAGTATCTAGCTACAGATTTGTATCACAGCAAAGATGAGTCCTACCGAAGCCACATACTATATTTGTTTGAGCCTTCCAAGACTCCACAATAAAAACCCAAGAAGATTCAGGTTATCGCTGTTGCTCCTCTGAAAGCTCCCAAAAAGAGCCTTTTTTCCCCCACACGAAGACTCACATCTCAGTCGTGAGCAGAGTTGGTTCATGCTCTCACTCCTCGGATTTAACACAAACTAATAGCTGCCTGAAAGGTTTGAGCACCGTGACCATAATTAAATCTGCAGTAATTAGTAATGCAACAACAGCAAGCAAGAAAAACAAGCAAGCTTCTCCAGCTGACAGTTTTTAAAGTACAGATAACACAGAGGAAATAAATTGGGGAAAAAATGCAGGAAGAAAAAGCAATCACTGGCAGGTCAGGGGAGCAAATCTTTGTCTCCTACCATACTACCCATGGTCTTATGTGGTTTTGTCTTTCCCTGTGTCACTGTTATGTCAATAGAGCCACCAGATCTCTTCTAACTAAACTTTTGATCCCACGTTTGCTACTGTTTATGTTCTATTTACCGTGCTCCCTAATCCAGCTGAGCACAAGCTGTTCGGTTGTTTATTCTTCTCATGCTTTCCCTGCTCCATTTCTGCTTTGCCAACTTTCTGTCCTTTGTGAAGTTTGTTCAACCACTCCGTGACAACTGGTGCCTCACAATCTCTTCAGAACACGGGATCAGGGGAAAACACCAAGCTGCAAAAGCCTTTGCAACCAATTAATACCTGTTTGAGTGTATAAATTACAGAGGTGCTACAATATTTAATCGCTTCCCACAGTATAATACCCTTCTGTACATGTGCAGTGTAAAATACACTTTTTTCATGAAGTTATTCTATACCTTATTAGCAATGCTGAGTCATACCAGCACTTCAAAGCGTAGTAGCACTTTGGATGGAGAAGAAATGTGATGGACTGGGTGACACGGAGGGCTTTTTGCTTTCCCTCCCCCGCACCAGAAATTCCAAGTCAGTTCCTACTTTGGCTTTCATCATCTCGAGTGCCTTCATCAAATCTCTGGTAACCCTTTCCCTAAGAGAGCGCGAATGCTCTGCCTACTGCTGTAGTGCAAGCCCATCTCATTATACCCAAGGTAGTCGAATAATCAATATGAACCGCACATTAGCCTCAGCCAGTCTCCTCCCAACCTTGTTTGAAGCTGACAGCACGAGTACCTCTCCTCTGATCACACACTAAGAGGACTGTCTCTGCTCTTGAGCCGGCTTGGGCCAACCCACGTTCTCTCTTGAAGGCACCTCACAAGGAGCAAACCTTTGGTTGCACCACTATCCCATACCCGCTCGCAGTTACCTTAAAAAGCAAATTTTACCTGATACAGAGTAGACAGCAAACATTAAACAGAAATGTCAATACAGTTGAAATAAAAGCCAACTTAACTGGAATCTAGATTTTAAAGTGCATTGAAAGAACAAGCAAGTTAAAAGCATTAAACTGCCAGGGCACCCCTTCATTTCCCTGCTAGCCAGGCGAACGGTTTTATAGTGCCCCCACTTTATTTCGTATGTGCGTGCATTCGTTATCTCCTGGGCCACAGCTCCATAAATCCTCTCTCACTCTTGATGTGTTCAAGGACAGGCGAGGAGCTCCTTCACGACAGAATCTTGCGGCACATTCCCCGACCAGCAGCTGTTAAATACAAACCCGCACTGGCACACCGTGTTCCTCAGCACCTCAGAGGAGAGCAGGTCTCCTCCACACATAAGCAGCAACGCACCGTTCCTTGCTGAGTGTATCACACGGCATATACTGCACTTCCCTGCTTCATTCATACTCACATTGTTGCCATTGTTTTCCTGTGGTCTACGATTTGGGTGCCCGGGGAACTACCAAATTGCCAATGCTAACTATTCAAATTTCAAAGGCACAGCAAAGGGCCTCAAGATCCCTAACTTTAACCATTACAAATCTGAAATTAGCGTTGACATAATCTGCTAAACAATCGCATTATCATCAGCCAAATCATCTTAGTCAAAAGCTGTCAGGATTTTCATACCCTTAAAGATTGCCGTACTCTTCTTAAATAAAATAAAATAAAAAAATAAAAGGAGAGAAGATTAATGCCACTTCCTAATCACCTCATTAACAATATATTCCCCACATTGTAGAACAGCCACTTACTGTGATGTGAGTTGGCAGAGCTAGATCATTTTCAAAATCCTGCAAGATTTGTATCCTTTTCATTTGAACTACTTAGAACACATGAAAACATTTGATCCTGTTAATTATCTAAAACAGTTATCCACGAAGCGCATTTGGTCCTATTAGCAGCAATGTGGTCTGTTCCTGGCCATGCAGCACAATTCAATGCATGCCGGGTAACCCAGCCACAGGTTACAAATCAGGGGGAAAAAAAATCCCTGCGCTGTGGAAATTACTGGTCTAGATAATGCCATGAAATAACCGATTCCTAACACAGGGCTCCTGGAAACTGTCTGGAGAACGCAGTTCAGTGTTAGCTCTACATACAGTAACAGAAATTAGGGACTTACAGGGAGCAGCGAGCTTTTTGCTTAGTTTCTGGATACAGGCGAGCAGTTCTCCCGTGTTTAGTAAGCGCAGGGCACGTGGCAAAGACATAAGGCCAGGCCTCCCCCTTCACCAGAACTGCAGGGTGAAACAAGGAGGGTCCTACCGAGGGGCAGAACTGGATTTTGCACCAGCCCCCTTTGCGCCCCCTTCCTCCTCCCTACCTGGTGTAAAAGGTACACAAGGGTGTCAGGGCAGGGATTTACTGGTAAACATAGCACCAAGGAGTCAAAGTACCTGTACTTCAGGGATGTCCAGCATTAGTCCCATCGCTCCCGTGACCCCAGCAGCCACCATCTCTCACTTGCCAGCTTAACCTCCCCAAGCTTCTCACCTTCACACCAGTGAGCACCAGTTCATGCACAGACACAGCTGATCCATCTTCAGTGCTGACTTTTGCCAACAAAAACTGAGCGAAACGCTGCCTTTATGTGTACCCCACAGCTGGATGTATCCCATGTGGTCTTCTCTGCTCTGCAGTCCAAGGCTACATTTCCCAAACCTTCTCTGATCCCAACCACAGCTGCAGCTGGTTTTTTGTCAGCCTCACTAGCCTAATTAATTGAACTTTTCATGTGCTTAGGAGCTAATTAAGTAATTGCTGACCTGACTGGCAGAATGCTTCGTTGTGATGATCAGGTTTTACTCCTGACTGGCTTTTTTTCCAGGGAAACTTATATAATTTACTTCACTTTTCTGCTCTCATGTATGTAATTCTCCTTGAGAATTTGAGGAAGAGAGTTTTGTAGGCAGTTATATATTAACAGGAGTTGTATATTAACAATACCATTAATTCTTTAATTAGGAACTCTTTGGTTTTTTTTTTCAGTGTGCTGTATTAACCTTGACCATTATATCAAAATAATTATTTCAGTAATGAGTTGGTAAGCAGCATTACTCTTCTTCTGCAAGCAGAAATTGAATGCCAGTCGTTTGACCTCAGGTCAGCAACACAGCACACAGGGCTGCAGCAGTGATTAGAGTTTGGGTCCAGACCTGAAGAACATCTGGACACTCTCACTCAGCCATAAAGCATCACTGAAGAGTTTTTAGAGTTTTCACAAAGCTGCTTGTGCAGCACCTTGTGAGGAGTCACAGCAGAAACTACTCACTGCTATTCAGTGGTGTGGTACGTGCCTCCACGCATTTCTACACCTGAAGGAAACCTCTTTTTTGAAAACCAACCATTGTCTCCCACAAGAAACACATCCTACGGCCCCCCTGCTAAAATTTGTGCCAAGGTAAAGAAAGGGTATGCCACGTGCAAGCAGTACACGTACTTCATCACTCACTCAAGATGGATTAAGATGAGAAGCCTCTATGATTTCTGGGTCTAGAGCACTGCAAAGCCAGATTGATGGATTATCTCTCCTTCACTTTCAGCTGTCAAGCTTCAACTTTTTTTCGCTGCAGAATATTATTTCTTTATGCTTCAGTCGCTTTTTCACATCCCTTTCTCTTAGTGCAGCTGTAGCTCCACTTTGTGGAAGATGAGGAAAGCAGAGAGTGAACAGGTGCGCAAACTGCGGGGCCGTGCAGAGTTTCTGAACCTGGCAGATGTATAAAAGATGCGGGTCTTCAGAATCAGGCAACGGTTGGAGAGGACTAAGACCATTTCTCATTCTTTTTCAACTTGAAAGGCACTCAAACCTACACCTTGCTGTATTTCTTCCTCCTACCTAGTCATAAATATACAAAACCAAACAAATGAACAACAACAACAACAAACCCTGTAAAATACAGCATGCAAAAAAAATGAAGGGAAATGTATTTCCTATATATTCACATACACAGCCATGGAAACTGCCTAACCACAGATTCATTTTTCATAAAGGAGAAAGATTTTTTTAACCTGCTCAGTACCCTGTTGAATGTTCTGATAGAAATTAATGTATTCCATCCCTGAGGAAAATCTCTAGTTCTACGGTTAATGCTGGAGCCGAACTGGCATGGGTTTGTGTGTCCAGAGGCTGTAGTTCTGAATGTTTTTAAAGGTAATAAATAATTAATAAGAATACTTAAATTATATTTACCAATTGGTTTTTAAATCAGTTTTCCATACAACAGAAGAGGACTGGATTTCTGACAGGGCTACCTACTGGCTGCACAGAACTGAAATGATTTTTGAAGGAAGGCAATATGGAATATACTTTCTTTAAAAAAACGCTGGTACTTCTGGATGCTGCAAAATCAAGATCACTTTGTAATGAAGTTGGGGATTTGGCTTAAGACGTCTGCCTATTGATCTCCACATACAGGTGTCTACAAGTGTATCTGATGCTTAATTCCAAGTACAGACAGCAGAGATTTAGTCAATGAAACAGCAGTATTTCATGCATGGGGCACTGGGTGGGTGCATTAGGGAGCAGCATCGCTCGCTGAGCTGCAGAGACTGCACTGGGGGGTTCAGACAGCAAGTGCTCGTGTTTAATGCCATTTTCACAATAAATCTCTCCCAAACCAACCAAAGCTGCTCTCTGATAAGTTGGCTCCACACAGGACAAAGTGTTATCCCTGCACTTATCTCTGAAGAGACAGAGAAGCGGTTCAGGAACCCCTCTCAGTGCTGGCCCCATTCTGTGTTTTAGCGGAGCCTGCTCTCTTAATTTCAAGTTCATGTCATGTCAGACTGTGGCAAGAGCCGTAAAGCCTCACTAAGTGCTGGTCACGTCAGTTTGATCAAATCCACATCAGAATAACAGGGAGAGGAGCTGGATTATCCTTTTTGTAGGTGAGGGCATTATTTCAGCTTTGGATTTTAGGGCCAATGCTTTTAATGCTTTGTAGGCTGTACTCAAACCAGAGTCAGCACAAAAGAAGCGAAAGCAGCTGAGGTGCTTTGAAATGCTCACCCACGAATCTGTTGACTCAGTAATTTCATTTCAGGGCCTTGTCTGAGGAGAAAGCCTCAGTTCTCTGTGAGGAGCAGGAGATAGACATGTTCTGAACAATCTTCACGGGGCATTTGAGGACTTTTCAAGAAGGCAGACAGTAAGGGGAAAAAAGTACTGAGATTTTTGACGTGACGTGGAAAGCGCTGAGAAGGGTACTTCAGCTCCTACCACATCTGGAGCTCTGAAGACCACACCTACCATGAAGAAATGGACACCTTGTGGCAGTGTAACATTCAGCTCTGCCCACTCAGGCTAACGCATGCCAGAGGAGCACTGAAATATCAGTGGCGGCCCAAAGGAAGAACGTGAGGTTGGATACCTCACTTATATACATACAATCCAGAGAAAGTTCTTGAAGGACGGTGCAAGCAGACCCGAAACCTTCTCTTCGGAGGCCGTGTAGTGTGACAGTGTTGGTGTCGATGGAGGAGGAGGGAACCACACAAAGCTCTGGCGAGGCCTGCCTGCTTGAGAAGACAGAGCTGGGAGGAGAAGGTGTTCAAAAAGATTTTGTTTAAACAAATTCGAGGAACTAGCAGAGCTAGTAGCCGGTGACGGCATGTCCCAGGCCCAAGGACACCACACCTTTGGCCCCTTTAGGAAGTAAGCAGGCATATGGAGCAGGGGCAGCAGCCCTCCTTTTGGGACTGCTGCCAAACTCCCCACTCTAATGCGGAGGGTTTCAGGCTTTAAATTCCCACCGTCTCTCCACACAGACCATTCATTTGTGGGGAGTTTCCCAAGCAGACTCCTCTGGAGAAAATCGTCTTTCTTTCCAGGGTTTAGCATAACGCCAGGGAAGTGGACCATGTAAACAGTCTGAGCCTCTGAATGAAAGGAATGCGGAGAGGAATGGAGATGAAGGACTAGAATGTAATTCCTGTAAACAAAACCATCAGCTCCTTTTAAATTAAACACATACCTATCTTCCCACTGCTTCGCTTCGCATACGTACGCACAGCAGCTCAGTAAATTCCTGGGAAATACGAGAGGCCGTCCTCTATCATCCAAGAAAACATTGCTTTATGCTTTGCTTAAGGAAGTGAAATTTATGAGAGCCTAAAGCCTGTACTGTTATGAGGCTTTGCTGTTACGTGACAGAAGTCCCAACGCTGCGAGTCAGATGCCAAATACATTTTAAAAATTCATTAGACTTCACAATACAGTTTAAATGCATCTTACATATTTGATATGTTTTTAAAAAATGCTCACACACATCCCGCCCCTTTTTAAAAAAAAAAAAGTCAGCAAAATCAAATAATTCTGCAAGAGGCACTTGGAAGTAGGAACAACTGCAAACACAGAATTTATGTGAGATTTTGCATATGCAGGTAAGCTGATGGACAAGACGACAACGAAAACCATTTTGACAGCTAGGAAACCTTAGGATGACGATTTCACAGAAGTAGTTACGGTGGTTTGTGCTTTTTTGTTTTGGTTTGTTTTGTTTTTAAACTCCAGGGCCCTCATTAATTGCTGTACAGGCTACTGTGTAGTATGGAAATGCCACCAGAAGATGTCAGGCACGGAGCGTGAGCGGGGGCGATGCCTGAACAAGCCAAACCCACAGAAATAAACACTCAGCTGAAAAGTATTTGACAGGCACAGATGTCACTGTTAATACTGTGTCAGTACTTCATACTCAAGGAAAAGGCCAACGTGAGAAAAATAGAAAATAAGGCTTCTGATGCTGTTATATCTCAAAATGAAAAGTAAAAATACCTTTCTCATCTCCTCTTACTAGTTCTTTTAATGCTTCAGAAGAGCAACTGGACTAAGACTTGAATGCTTCAAACCAACACACCTGCATGTGTGCTTGTGTATACACACGCACAACTCTGGGAACAAGCACGACATGTTTGATATGTGCCAAAACAAATTCCTGAAGCTAAAATTATTGTATTAGACTACAAAGCCCGTAATGACTGAATAGGCTCCAATGCAATTAATTAGAACTGTTTTATCCAAGAAAAAAGAGCGAATTGCGTTTGACTGTTGCACCTTCTCTTTCTGCAGGTTCCCTTTCAGGGTACTCAAAGGAAGATATTGATTACTAAGAACTGAGCTCAGTATATTGCAGACCCAAAGGTTTATGACATTTAAGATTACAGTGCTTATCGACTCTTTGGCTTTTGCTCTATCTACAAAAGATTTTACTCCAGTAGATTTTTGTGACTTCTTTTCCATTTCCTTATACCCATCCATAATCTTTACTGAGTACTGGGATGACAAATGGGGCGATAACAACCCAACTGTGTGGATTCATTTCTGTCCTGTGGCTAGTGCTAGGCAAGCAGCAACTAGTCATCTGTCTGAAGACATTCTGAACGAGTGTAATCTGCCAACTTCCAGATACTGGATTGCAAGGGGGTTTTTTTGTTTGTTTTTGTTGGGTTTTTTGTTGTTGTTGTTTCTTTATCCTAAGCGGTCCTGCAGAAACAGCAAGTATCACTAGTGCTTTATCAGGTTTAACGCCCCATAGATTTGAGAATATGTGATGGGACTGTTTCGCCTTCTAGCTGGCAATCCCCAAATGGCTCAGGTTCACATAAAACCAAGACAAAACCAGGCTGGATTTCAAAGGAAGAGCCAGTGACCTTTTTCATTTCCCCAGGACAGAACATTTTGCTGTCCCAGCCTCCAGCAAAAGGCATGGTGGGGGTAATAGATTTTTGTTTCAACTGGCGTTTGTGATTGTAGATCTGAAGAGTTCTATCTCCAGCATTAAAAACACAAATAAAGCCAAGCTTACAGTAAGAAATTACTGTATTAAATGTTCACAGCCTTAGAAATAAGCAACAGTTACTGGAAATTATTTACAAGTGTATACTAGTTCAATTGTCTTGGAAACAACTGTTCACTTTGTCTAGAACAGATGCAGCTCCAACACTGTGATTTCACTAATGTTTTAGTTTCCTGTAACTGTAATTTTGACACGTGCTGTCCATACCTTTCAGAAGTTGATTACATTTATATTTCTCGTCATTTTGTTTCACTTCAGTTGAGTAAAATCAAGATAAACCACACCTAACTTGAGCCGGGTTCAATCACACACCCCTATCTGCCCCACACCAAACCAGCCTGGAATTATTTAAGATCTTTACTCCATCTACTGACCTGCAGGACTGGAATTTGTGATGGGAGCTCATAACTAACGCTGCAGGTCAAGAGAAGAATGTTGAAAATGGGAGACAGTAAACAGACCGGCCAAGAGACGTGACTTCACCCAAATTCTGGCTCCTGAGGAATTCGGAGGCTGGGAGAGCCACGTGTGGTGTCCTCGCACACCTTCAGGCTCTGCTCCTGTGAACTAGGTAGAACTGCTCAAGTTTATTTTATGAACTATATTCTGTGAAATGAAATTACATCAAAACGTTCTGTATAGGAGGAAAGACAGATGATTAACTTGTATTCCCCTTTGAATTAAATTGGCACTTGAGTCATCATCTGGGCAAAACAATGAGCCCCACCTCTTCCTTCTGAGAAAAACTTACCAAGTCCCTCAATTAAAAAGCAGCCTACTACTTTTTAATGAAGATAGCATTAAGCTCCTTTAGGTTTGGGGTTCTTTGTTGTTACTGGTTTTGTTTTGCTACTTTTTCCTTTTCACATAGCTCTAGTAGTTCTATAAAGGTGTTTAGACAAGGTTCTTAGGGACACGGTTTAGTGCTAGAGTTAGGCTAGGTTATAGTTGGACTCTAGGATTCTGAAGGTCTCTACAGGTTTTCATTCAGGATATTCTGGTCTCTTCAGGCTTTGTGAAATGACCTGGCCTCCAACAAAACAAGCTTTTCTGCCCCATTTCAGATTGAGAATTCAAATGAAAAAAACCCACTACAAACAGAGCTGGACATCTGGATGTCACCAAGGCACCTTGGTCTCTTACCGTGTGTCAGGGTAGGGAAGCCCTTCACACCCAGCACACAGCTCGCCTTCTACCGCACCTTGTCCCAAGGGCAGTCTCAGGGGTCTGCTGGATCCCTTTTCCTTTCTGCAGGACAGGGGCTTTTCGTGTCACCCCCCCATTTAGATAAGTCCCTTCCAGCCTCAGTGGAGGAGGAGGAAAGCGCGACACCTTACACGCAAGGCAGCAGTTTGCCACCAGCTTCTTTTTCCTTGCCCAGGCCTCTACTCTGGCTCCCTCAGAAAGCTCAGAAAGCCGTCTCATCTGCTTTCTCCTGAAAAAGTGGATTGCTGAACGCGCTTCTGATTTCATTCCCCAGCTGGCTGCTTCCCACACTGCGATTCTTTGATCCCAGCCTTTCCATTAAATTATCAGCACGCGCTGCCCAGCAGTATTTGTACCTTGAGCCCAGCCCAGAGCACCTGAGCAGCCCCAACCAAGCCCAGCCCAGCAGAGGGTGCAGGCCAGGTCTCTGAGAGGCAGCTGCCCCTAGAACTAAACAGATGATGGGAAGGTCTTGACGGAGAGATCTAAATATCTCTTATCTAAAGAGTAACTAGGCTACTGGAAACAAAAATGACGGTTTAGGATGGAGTTCATAGCACCTGTTGTATATAACCTAGCATGTACACAACCCATTAATGAGCTGGATAGAGATCCTGTGTCCTCAGCAGCAAGTCAGAGAGCAGGGCAAAGAGAGTTATCAGAAAGACACCATTAATTGTCCAGCGAGGTCGGTATCTTAAGCAGAGTTCGAGTGATTTGAGCAGCCTGTGGTCAAGCAAGCTATGGGATTTTTCTCTGCCCTCCTCTTCATCGCTGCATCCAGCCTGGTCCCTCGCAGGGGCTGACATCCTTCTCTAGTCACCGTGCTGCAGAAGTAGATCTCATAAACAACTTAATACCTGTGGTTTCCCAACTGTGGGCCACAAATCACATATCCTTCATCTACAGAAAGCTGGCTGGCTCTGTCAAGCTGACTCCACTCATTTCACTTAGGGGGAAAAAAACAAATGAGAAAAAAATGTACTGAAGAGAAAAATGGATTGTACAGTTGTATCTGTCTTAAATTACCAGAAAAGGCAAGCAAACCTAATAGGGAGACAAGCTAGAAACACAGACGCTTTCCTACTGTTGCTTTTCCATGTAAGCATTTTCTGCAGTTGCTACAGAAGGAATTATGAAATCCTGAACAGATCCTCTATTTAGCATGGTTATATCTGGGAGGAAACTCGGGAATTAGTTTTTGTTCTTGTACAATGAAATTACTTGTGGTGAGACTGCCCTCTTCCTGGCTCTCTGGCATAGAGCATTCACAGGAGGCCTGCATGGTGACAAGGGAAAGTACATGGAGACTAATTAATCTTGTGTTGCATCTGGTTTTGATTCCTAATTTAGAAATATATTAAAAACAGATTCGAGAATGGCCATCCAAAGTTCTGGGCATGTTTTCCAAAATATCCAGCTCTCCAATAACACTAAAACCCATTAAACCACAGTCTTAGCAATGATCGTCAAATCCACCTCTCCCCTTCTAATAAATAACTTTTTCAAATCCTTTCCCTAACATTTCACTATAATTGAAAGGGGAAGGAATGAGATGTGCTTACAGTATCTAGATAGCTAAAACATCAGTTCTCTTGAATACTAAACATGATTATAAAACACAGAAAACTTCAGAGTTGAGGAGTTCTTGTGGAAAACCTTACACTAAGAGATCTATTGCCTTTACAGGAAAAAAAAAAATCTCTTAAATACAATCAGAATCCTACAGCAGATGAGAGTTAAGAAAGGTAAGCTCTGCTTGCTTTAAATGCACCTGGTGCTACGAATGGTATCGTGGCATTTCTCCTTCCGTTTGAAGAATCTTTTCAAAGGACTAGATGCTGCCCAGGTTGGTTTGTTTATTGTTTGCTTGTTTTAAACACGGAGCACAGAAACCACTCCACAGTAAGGCTATCCCGTGCTGTTCTTTAGTTTCTCTCGCAGACCCTACTCTTACTTTGCTGCGATTCAAAGAACAGTTGACTCCTGGTAGCGACACTGGTCTGTGGAGTTTGTGGTGTTCTGTCCTTACTACTGTTACTCATAGTCAAATTCCCTCCTTCTTCAGTGCAAAGTCCCACCACAGCCACTCTGCTCTCCATGAACTGCCCTGTAAAATCTGGCTGGTTCTTGCAGGGTTTGTGGACTCCGGGCTTTCTCTGCAGCTCCACCGCACCAATCCCGCAGTCACCCACCCGGCGATTCCAAGGAAAGCCCTGAAGAGCCCCACAGTGCACACACACTGACAGCTGCCGCTCACAGCTCGCGTCTGCTGAGCCGCCTTCATCGCCTGCGGGGAGTTCGTCTCAGCGATACGCAGTAAAAGGAGAAATGTTTTTAAAATTACATGCGCCAGATACGCTTTCAAAATATATCTGAAAATACGTAAGAAGTTTTAAGCCTTCTACTGCGACCTTCACCCCAAACCATATAGGTTTAACAATAACAATAGCTTTTATATATATATATATATATATAAATAAAACCAGCTGAAAACTGACAAAAGCTGTAGCCTTTAAAAGCTTATCTGCCTGAAAAGGAAGAACCTCCCGGCTCTCACCTTTCCCAGCCCATAGTCTGGATGCCTTTCTGGTTGACTGCTGTTATTTTGCTGAGCGCTGGGACAGGCTGTCTGCTGGCAAGAGGGCTCCAGCCACCCTCCTCCCGCATTTGTTTCAAAGCCTGCCTGCAACGTCCTGCTCTCCGACCCCGCTTCTGCCCCTTTCGACTTCCTCTGCCCCCCATCGCTATTGCTCTCTGCCGCACCGGAGAAATGAAAGGGAAGACGAAATCAGTACGCATAAGGACTTATTTTTAAATAATGACATTTTCCACAGGTTCAGCACAGCCTAGCTACTGTGATAACTATTCCCATGCCAACGTATCAACCAAACAGCATTGCCTTTTCCCCTCCCAAGCCAAATACCAAAGCCAAACACCACCATCTCATACAAATATACTCCTTGCAGGCGTGCGTAGCAGCGCCTCGGTCCCTACCTGCCATCCGGCCTGACCTTTGCTCGCCTTCCCATCTCTCGCCGACACACCCTAAACTCTCGCCCTGACACACAAACAAAACAATGTACTGTAGCAGACCTGCAATGAAGTCGACCAGTGCAAAAAGCGTAGTCAGAATGGGGAAGAAGCTACGTAAAACACCCAGCCTTGTCCCCGACGGGGTGACACTGAATTTGAAGCAGAGGCCTGTTTTCCCCGGCCTTGCAGCGGCCTACCCCAGGGTTGAAATCCCAGAGCCACGTCCATGAAAAACGTACACACGTACTCGGTCTTTGCAACTCGCCACGCAGAACATGACTCACTCAGAACTTGTGCTAAATGAGAGCGTTTCCTTTTCTATTTTGGAAATAGGCCTAATATTTAGTTATATTCTGTGCTCACTGGGATATTGTTTCACAGAGATCTGATTTTGTAAGCACCGCAAGAAATATTCTTCAGAACGTCATTTTATCTTTCTTTCAAGTGCCAAGAATGCCTAACAAGCTAAATAACATAACGCGATGCAGGGGACAAAACAGGGGCAAAAAAGTTCTGCCCATGATTTCATATTTGGATGCTTCATTCAAACTGATTTAATTATTATTTAAGAGCTGATTAAAGTTCATTAAAATCCAAAGCAACGCTTGCCAAGATCTCAAAACGGTTTATTATTTTAATTCTTGCATAATGATGAGGAAAAATACGTTTTGTTTCAGTCTCTTCGGTGAGGATATGTGGCATCTTGCCAGGTTACAAGGAGGAAAAATTCTCCTCGGTGCCAACGCCTAGTAAACTGCATCCTGCGTCTGAGTGCCGCGGTTCTGCACAAGGCAGCTGACAAATCACTAGGTGACTTTGCTGTAAAACCTTCCTGTTTCTCGGTATCGGGACACGCTGCTATTTGCAAAAGAGCGGCGAGAAAAACGGGTAAAAATTTAACAGAGGAAGAGCAGAGGAGGAACGTGACATTTTGCCAATTTGCAAATAAATGGAAGCTGATTCATCCTGTCCGGTGGCTTTTCGTATCAGCACTCGGTTAATGATACTGCCCTGAAATATGTCGGTTCAGCTGTCTGGCTGCAGCAGCTTAGTGGGCAGCACAGCGATTCATCTAGTGCACGGCCCCAGAGAGGGAAAAAACCAAACACAAAGTGCTTACCTATAGCTCTAGCTCCCTGCATAGGTACTTCAGTTGTTTACTTTCTGCAATCACACAGCTCTGGCTGCAGCACAGGGCCAGAAAAGATTGCTAATAGATCCAAATGTTGAGTATTTGGCAGCATCGACAGAGGCATTTCCTGAACCCGCCAGCTAAGTGGTTTTGCCTCCATGGCATTAGAAAATGAGTAAAATACACAGAACATTCCAAGTGCAGAGGTAAACAGTAATCCGTTGGGATAACCTTCCTTAGATTTAGAATGTAAACTGAACGATATTTCATCTTAAGCACTAAAAATCTCAAGAGGTATCAAAAACGTACGAGATAACAGAATAAAATTAGACCAAGAAAAAAAGACAATTACACTTGTCTACCACAGAACTCTCAAAGAGTCAGATGAGATCTACTTGCCTTTGTTTGAAGTGTTATAAGAAATAATCCAACGCTGTTGAAGAAAAAAGGATAGTTGAAGTGACAGACCTGAAAAGTTCGAGTCTTTCTTTAACTAGACAGAAACACAAAAGCAAAACACCTGAGAAGTCCATCCACATCTTCACTTCCCTACAGAACAGACAGACCAAAGACATCAGCTTTATTCATCCATTTCAGCAACACGCTTTTGAAACAGGAGTTTCGTTTCTGCTTTGAATACCTCTTCGACCTCTCATCTGAACTAACACCCAGTTTACAACCTCACTGTGGATCTCTGTTACCAAAATGCAGGACACCCGCTGGTCACCACTGCCTCTGAACCACTGAACATTTCCACTTATTACAAATCCCAAATCACAATCCAATTTCTTCTACTGGTGAGGCAAGTTACCCAGTTGTTATTGCCAGCAACAGTTTCCAAATATCGGAATCCGCTCCCACAGAAGGAAGCCAGAGCAATATTGGCCTTCTGCTCTCAACTGCCTCAGCTACAATATTAACAGCATTAAAAAAGTTGTGTAAACTCAATGGACAGGTTGCCAAACAAAAAGGATGTGATCCCTACGCAGAGAGTTCCTCAGTGAAGAGCGTGCTTACGGAACTGCAACAGCTGCTTTATAAGAAAGATAAATAAGAAATGTAAATAAAAAGCACCTCTTTTGAGATCCTTACCCAGTTCTGGGCTTTTACAATTAAGTGCAGCCAGGGGAGTATCC
Source organism: Pampusana beccarii (assembly GCA_013399365.1). Lineage (NCBI taxonomy): Eukaryota > Metazoa > Chordata > Aves > Columbiformes > Columbidae > Pampusana > Pampusana beccarii. Next base: position 25,943 of record VWYH01002958.1, on the reverse strand, counting down.
TTTTCCATGCAGATCAACCAAAAATAAACATATGAATTCTCAATGAAACAGATGAAGAAAGTGAGTAATCAATGTTACTGAATAATAAAGCAGCAAAATGTAAATAAGCTTTTCTTTTACCTAATTTTTAAGTACTCTTAGGTATTATTTATAATGTGGTTAATAAGCACTGCAGTTCTTGCAGGAACATGACTTTAAAGCCATCAATTTTGGGCTTAAAATTTTTAGTATTAAAAAATGATGCATCATTACACCAGCAGCAAACTGCTAATTCTAGTTAAGCATCTCCTACAACTAAACAGTTAATATTTCAAGCAAGTAAAGCTATTTAAATGGATGTAAGGAAGCACCTGAATACAAAGGTTTTCAGTTATAAAATACCACTCTAACCTTGTAAACATAACCCTGTGATATATATATTTGTAATTATTTTAAGTGTTTTTAAAAATTCATACAAGCACCACCACTTTAGACCAGACAGGCATACTGAATCACATTAAAATATACTTAATGACTTAACTCAGTAAAATTACATTCAATGTGCTTTTTAAAAGACTTCTAAAATCATGTTGATCTGTAACACTCGCATACACCTATCAGGTACACTACAAAGACAGCTGTCTTTCTTTTTTTTTTCATAAATCTCTCAGCAGTTGCTGAAGATGACTTTGTTATATTGAAATCTGCAGGATGCAGCAAGAGGGCTCTCAGATGCAAGCAAATCAGAATTCCTCCATATGGTCCAGGCGCTTCAGCAAGGGGCTCCCACCATATCCCGAGAATCGGCTTTATCACATTTCCACTAGAGATGTAAATGCCTGGGGTGAGCCCGACACACTCCCAAAACCATCAAACATACTAACTGACATTACTGCAGTAGTACCACGAATTATGCAATATTTGAAAAGCAACGTTCAAAATTTCTGCCTACCCATCTACAGCCTACCGCGCTCTAGGAAAAGATAAGATGGAAGCTGTGATTTTAAATAGGAATTTGGATTTCTTCAAGTGTGGAAAGTCATACTCTTGCCACGTTTTTAAGTATTTGTGCAAAGGCGAGCAAATGAAGGTTTGGAGATGACATTTTTCTCATAAAAACACTACATTGCTGTGATAACCAGAATCATTTGTAGTTCCTTATAAAATAAATTAATTCAGCTTGTTATCCTTTTCTTGTTGAAAACTATGTGATAAAAGTGTTGGACAAAATGTAGATTTTCTTCATCCTTACACACCTATTCCTCTCCCCATTATTCCATCCTGCACAGTCTCAACGCAGGCATTTTCTCATCTTTTTCTCCCTGCTTTCAGTCATCTTTATAAATCCTAGAATCTGGAGAGTGACAATTATAAGTGGTCAGTTTTTTCTCACACAAAGCCAGAGTAATACAATTACAGGAGGTTTTAAGTGATATTTTATGACGGACTATAGTGAGCAGAAGCAGTTAAATGGGAAGAAAGAGTGATTCAGTTGGGAACAATTAGCATTTTCTATATAATTGCTTCACAGAGAAATATGAGAGTTATTTCTAGAGAGTCTCAACTTGCAAAGCTTCAGTGGTTTTATTGTCCCCACCCATTAAATATATTTGGTAGCTGGCTGTAACTACACTTACACTGTTGCAATCAAAATTTTAAACTCCAAAATGCATCATTGTTGTAACGAGCCTCCAGGCAAAAGCAGAGATTAACATTTCTGAGAGAGAGAAAAAACAAAGATTTCATTCCAAAGGCTCTCAGACTACAAAACCTGATTTCCAGACAGTGTCAAGATGCCAATTATCAAGTTGCAGTTTTTTCAAATAGAATCTTGTGCAACAGAAAAACACTGTTTTTCTTTTAAAGTTATGCTTTGGGTTCTTAGAAAATACCCTGGTATAAGGAAAGGACAAGAGTTAAAGCTGCTTTGTTGCATGAGATACGCAATAGCTTATTGAATGAGCCCATAATACCTAAATACATTCAGGTCATTTAATCAAGGGAAATCCATAAAAACTGCTTCAGTTCCTCTCCCTAAAAGACTACACAGAGATGAAGTTCTCATTTTTGCTGTCACCAAATTACAAGTACATCCTTTTGCTATTTCAGAAGGCATGGAATTAATTATCTGTAACACCTCAAGAAGTCAACAACGAGAGGATCAATTATAGAACCGGTCCATCTTCAATAGCATTTCTGTTTACCAGAAAAAGACAGAGCAGTAACACCAAACAAGCATATATTTTCATTACCTCCCTTATTAAGGAAGTTCCAGATATCAAACTAAAGTTTGATATCAATGTTATTTAATATTCTTTAAAATTTATAGCATATTGATTGAAAATCAGCGTAGACATGGCTTATTATCTCTGCAATGTAGATAGCACTTTTATCTTTTGTTATCTGTAGCAGATCTTTACCACATAACAAATACCTATAAGTCAAAGGCATTAATTAAGCATAATGAAGATGGCAGACTTTACCTTAAAGATTCTAAAACTTATACAATTATTGACAAGGATTACTGTTTAATTTCTCAACAATTAACATCACAGACACACTTCTTGAAGAAAGCCTAAAATACGAATGAAAAAGAATCTCACATTTCTTACTCTCATTCGCAACATCCCCTACAACCCCATCACTACATACTAACCATGTTTTGCACGGTTTGGCCCAAACCAGTAGAAAATGTAAAAATTTGACATTTTTAGAACTCTGCTGTTAACCTTTGCTATATTAAGCAACTTGCAGGCTTCGATGTGCGGAGACAATTGTGTTCCCCAGAAGCCCATCAGTAACTACCAAGCTGGACCCTCAGAAACGCTGCTGGGTTTTGTCTTTTTAGCCAGATTTTCTTCAACCAGGAAAACAAGGACTTAAGAGATTTCTTTTGATCATAAAGCTCTTAACCCTCAAATCTCCTCCTAGAACTTTCCCAAAGACATTTATCTTCTAGTGTTTGTTAAAAGAAGGCCTGGATGTTTTGAGTTTGTAAGTACCCTCATCAGACTATAAAATAAGCCCAATTTAAAGGGGTTAAGATTAAAAAGTCTTCACTGGAGGCGGCAACTTTCACTTCAAGAAAAGGCCTACGGGACTTGACATTGCCCAAGAAAACGAAGCGCTGACTTGTTACACGGTACAGAAGACTCCTCCCCTTTCCTAATCAAATACTAAATACATGTCAAATGCTTAATATTGCTTCAAATGTCTTGAGTGAATCCAGAAATTGCCAGTCAGCTTTGCTTAAACAGAAATCCCTACTGAGACACCAGACTGCGGCTACAGGCTGTGGAATGAGACCTTCCTGCTCCAGGGTCGCCAAGGGAAATGGGAGCATCAGTTCCCCCACCTAAAGAGTTGTCACCCCTGGACTGGAAGCTCTCAGCTGCCAACCTGGAGGTGCAGGTGGAATCTCATGAGATCTCCATAGAGAACTGCACAATTTGGGACTGATAGATACACATCAGAAGGATATATCCCCTGTTGTTGACTCCTGCCCAAATGCTGTCCATATGTCAACATCACTCTCACGTGTGATATTCCTACAAGGTTTCCATCTCATTTCTAACAGTGGGAGACTAACAGAAATTTTATAGTATAACTACAGCATTGGATCATCTTAATATCCACATCAATATTCAATCCCTCTCAAAACTTCGGTAAGTTTCTGGTATCCCAGAGCAACTTCCAGCTGCAGTACATTCCACAGTGTAATTCTTCACCAAATGAGAAAATTTTCTCATACAAATGTTTGAGGTCTGTTTAAGAAAGGGAAAAATCCAGCAAAGAACAGCTTCATGGACATCGTTACACTTTATAGATACCACTTGAAGGTTCTAGCACAACAAGGGAAACAAGAAGATACAAAAATTCCAGAAGAGAAAGGAAGAGATGTGCTATGGAAGAAAAATTAGAACATCCACAGGAAAACAGACCGAGTGCTAAGATCAGGTGTATTTTGTACAGCAAATCCAGAGACTACAGGAGGAGCATGGAACAGGCACTTCTGTACTGGGAGCTAAAATTTCCCAGCAAGACTGAATAACCTAAAATGCCAAAGGCAAAACTGAAGAAGGACAGACTTTTGTATTTTAAAACAAAATCTGACAGCCACTGGGCTTTCATAAAGGAAGTCAACTGTAGGAGTAATAGTCCTAAACTGAATTCACCTAAAATTTAGAAATTTACTAAGTGCAAATGCTCATGGCATCTTTATCCATAAAGTAATAATGGTGTTCAGTGCATGGTTTCTTACGGTATTTATGTTTTGAGTTGTTTTCTTAAAAAGTTACTATCTCACTGGTGTTTACCGATGATCCACTTTTTCTCATTACATGTAGTCTGAAGGTCGTCTTTAACGATTCCGCCTGCGCAGGAGAAGAGAACACGCATTCATATAGAAATTTCAGCAATTAAATCTATTGTGAAGTCAGTTCATTTGTAGAAGTAGCACTGGAACATCCTTTGGTACCTTTTCCCAGGAAGGGCTGTACTTCAGCTTTGAAGTACGGGAAAAGGTCGTTTCCATCTAATTCATAGGAGGATACTCGCTACATTCCCAAAGCAGAAAATTAGTGTGGTGAAAACACGCAGATTTCTCTCTTGTATGTGTGTGCAAACACACGCACACTTCAAGAACTGAAACTGAATGTAAAAACAATCCTAGCAGTTCAGGTTGGGAGCTTCCCAGTATGGGTGACAAATCCAGTTAGAATTTTAGTCAGACAATATTAATTATCCTTTAAACACAATAAGTAGCCAGCCTGGATTAAAAATATTTTTGTTTTATTTGGACAAAGGCACACAGTCTTTATTGTCAGATTAAACACGTATCTTTTACCTGCAATAGTAAGAATCTCAACATCATTTTTAATCTGATATCATCACAAATAATATCACAACTAGTCAATGTTCAAAACTAAAATGGGTATCTAGTTATTTATAGCTTAATGATGCTTCAACTTTTTAAATGCATAAAATGGGTATTTTTTACAAAGATTCCACATTATGAGACTATTTTCAGTGGAAAACTCAACTATCGTAACTTTTCCAGACCAGAAGAAAATCACGACTAGCCCTGAACAAGAACAGTTACACCAGAAATCCAGAAATAAAGGCAAAAAGATTAAATTAACAAGGTAATGTACATCTGCTACAGTACAAGGAGAAATGGTAGACGGAGATCTGCTACAATACATCAACATACTTGGAAGATCATGAATGCTGCTAGAATATATATCCAAGTCCTTTTTGCCCTGGATATATTTAAGTAATCCTGAAGAAATGTTTAATAACAGAATTAGAAATACTTCTAGAAATGCTGGTGTCAATACGTTTTGCAGGTATTGACACCAGAATGATTGGCATGGAACAGATCTGTAGTGAACTTCTCTATCAAATTAAATGATAAGATCCAGAAGTCATTTGTTTTATTTTTAACAAAGCTTTTAAGTATAACCCTTAGCCCCTCAGTCTCAGCAGCTACATGCACCAGCATAGTTTCTTAAATTGTACTAAGTTTTTAAGTCATGGCTTGCAATGGTATTTTCTCCAACTAAAGTATTTGTTTCTTATTAATGTCAGATGTTTATCATTAATACTGATGCAAGTGGACCGATTCAACTGACATCTTCATAAAGGGTCTGAGCCCAAGAAATACTGACACTCAGTCATATGTTAATGGCATCCATAGTTATTACTCATGCATTTGTTTCCCAATAATTACCTTTCCTCTTGGCTACTAATACTGATTCGTTTCAATTCAAGCTGGAAATATCCACAAAGAACTTACAGAAAACCATGAAATAGCTGGAGTCACTCTACCTGCTCTCCTAGCAAAATGTTAAAAAGCAATTTGATCTCCAGTATTCCTTTTGGTCTCTCTTACGGTAGCAAGTTTCCAAGCTGTAATGATACCAGAAAAGTTGAAAAGAGCTTTGGTGTAGGTTAATCAGTTGTTTCCAACATACTAAAACCCCTGTATATTTGTAGTGTTTATACCAATCACAAATCTTCCCACAGCTAATTCTCAGTACAGCTGAATTAAAAAAAACCCACACCAAACAATCAAAAATCATTAGGTTATACTTGCTACTTTGGACATAATCGATTTATTTCTTGTTACCCTGTTTCTCAATCTACCTCTCAAACTCAGAGCCAATCTAACACAGAAATAATTAATCTCTGAAGATGTAAACGCAAATCTGGTAATTAACCAAGACATTTTTGCTTTAAAGACAGAAAAAAACTCTCATTTGCAAACACAGATGGTGTCTTTCCATTAATATGTACATCAAGTAACACTGAACTTAAACATGGCAACTTAGTTACTTAAAAAATGAAAAATGAGCCATTTTGAATTTCCTTGTAAAAATCACCAACATTTATATATGGTCGAACTTCTTTAGGGAATAAATGCCCGAAACACTAGTGTATATTATCAACGATAAAAATATTTCTGCACAATTTCAACCTTCAGCTCTGGATGCAGTATATGTTTTGTATACAACAGTATGTGACTGTAACAGGAGTATCATGGTGCATTATCAAAACAGGAATCGGGCTGCTTGTTATTAAAGTATTTTGAAAAAAAGGATGCCCTATTCGCTCTAGTCAATGGGAGTGCTTTTCTGCTCAGATTTCCTAGATTACCCAAGTGACTGAGGAACAGAGATGTTAGACCTAAGTGGTTCAGCATGACTTCTAAGACATGAATGTTTGGAAATCTCCAAGAGACTTGCCTATACAGTTAATATTCCATACTAACACCCCCCATAAGCCCTAACATTGATTAAGCCTAGGTACATTAGGTACCCAGATTCATCCAGGACTTATATAGCCTTTCCAAGTGAGGAGGGTTCCCACTTCAAGCATTCTCCCCACTTTTAAATCACGCAATTGAGAACAATCAGTGTTGGACTGGCAAGGATGCGGACATGGGTTAGTGAATTGCTGCTAAAGCAGGAAATTTAACACCTTCAGATCACCTAGGATAAAAATTTATTCTAGATTTGAACTTGACTCTAAAAGTACTCTACTGAAATGAAATGACAATGGCAAGTAACTGACTAGACTGTTATTAACATTCTACATAATGCATCATTTTTCCTAGAAACTACTAAACTTCTCCCAAGAGTCTGATAATGTGATAATGCATTGTCATTGACATACTTGTTTCCAAAAAGCCATCTAAATCTTCCAGACTGTCAGCAGAAGTGTTATGCTTCAACATACAATTTATGGTAATTTTTAAAACCACGGAGAGCTTTACATTTATATAATAACACACAACAATAATGCCCTGAGGTATTTTATCTATGAGTTCCCAGCAGCTCCTTTGTTCACATGTTCTGCCTGAGCCATTACTGGTTTCAAATATTTGGAAACTTCACTTGCCAGTACCTCTTCAAGGTGGAGTATCAGAAGTACTTCTGCCAAATATTCCTGTCGGCTGGATGTCCAAGTTAAAAAAAAAATAATTCTAATTTTGACATTACTGCTGCTAAATTTAAGTCAAGACATATGCAAACCAAGAAGAGGTAATAAGAAGGCAAGTAATTCTTGTTTACGTTCTTTGTTGTTATTGTTCTTTAAAATGTTTGTGAAATACAGTTTATGAAAGATCTCATTTACAACTTCATATCAATATCTGTGTGTTCGGCATTAACTCCTTAATGATGCTTCAGTATGTTTGACATTCCATGCCATAAATCAGTATGTATGTTTCCTACCTAGCACACAGAAAAGGAAATCAGATTTTCTTCCATAGAAAGGTCCATATTTATTTAGAAGGCATACATCTCAACTGATTTTTTATTGCTTCCAATTTTTAATTCCATGACATTGATAAATTAAGGGACTTCATACTGTTTTATGAATATTAAAAGCAATATTCATTGGTGTATATCATAGTTCAGAGGGCCTATACAACCCCCCCCCCCAATACCACTTAAACCCCTGAGTAAAGGTTTTAAATGGTCTCCCATGGTTTCTCATCCACTGTGAAGGAAAACATCAAGGCATCCTGGAAGAGAAGTCTTGAAAAAAACTCTAAAGCTTTGAGAAGTTCCTCCTCATTAGAATACACAAATGCAAAAGAATCTATTCTAGATCCAAAACAATCCAAGGCGTTAACAATAACACCTGGATTTTAAATTTAAGAAACTCTTACAGTTGTTAAATACACATTATGAAAACAATTAGCAAATCTGAAAAGGTGATCGTTATTATCTATTGAAGTTGCTTTTAAGTTTTAAGGTAACAAAAACTACATGCATGCAACTTTCTGACACCAAACTTCAAAACGGTTAAGAAAAAGCCTGGACTCTTCAAAACGTTTTCATTTCTAGTGTCTTGACTCAAATGACATTTATTCTGATCGGGAATGAAAAATGTGCTGTACTAAGACTAAGATGAAATAAAGTACAGCAAATGTCAGTCTAACTAGAATTTTAAGAAGAGAATTGTCTGTGGGCCATGTCAAATGAAAATTTTGCCTACTATCGTGTTATAGAAGAATCAGTACACAGCCATAACTGCACTGCAGCATCTAAACAGGCACTTTTTAAACAACTTGTTAGTTTAAAATCAAGGATAAAAGGTTTTCTTAAACCATTTGATGTTTCAAAAGGGTATGAATCACTTGGATGCCTCTGTACTTTGTTATGTACAAAATATTTCACCCAGCTTAAAAAATGAAAACATAAAAACCCTCAGATTGGTTATGATCACTAAGAATTTTAAGATGACAACTTAAGTAGAAGACTATTGCAAACATGTCTATGCTAAAACGAAAGCTCCAGGCTTTTTTTGAATTCTCAACACAGCAAACAAACTTACTGTCTGACAGCAAACTTGCATTTCAGCTTTAAAATAAACTATAGTGCACAACTTCAATATGATTCTAAGAATGTATTAATGCTGATACCACAGGTGGTTTATTGTTTTTTCGGTTTTGTATTTTTTTGTATTTTTTTTTCTTTTTTTTTTAATAAAATCTCTGCTTCCTGCCAGAATACTGTTATACAGAAGAAAAAATGCTACTCTCTACTATTGTCAGTCTTTCAGATACGGTAAAAAATCCTCAACATACAAGAGTTTTAGAGCAAGTAATCAATCTGCAAAATGTTATACATCAGTAATAAGGCATCCACTTTACAGCTGTTTAAACAAAAATGAAATATTTCCCAAAATATATATTTTGGATCTGTGTAAACAAAGCTTATACGTATTGCTCCCATTCATTTAAAAAATATACACCCACGTGGACTGAAAGTGACCTTGGTGCTATGAATCTTAAGTTACTGTAATTTATCCAGATGTAGTCTGAAGATAGAAAACCCAAATATTTTTGAATTTAATATTTCAAAATATGTCAAAAAATTTAATTATTCTTACATGAAAAGCAAACTAAAAATATACCCCAGATTTGATGCCATTTCATTGAATGAAGAAGAAAGTACTATGAAAATAAACATTCATCTCGTTTCCTAACAATAAATATAAAGACAGTTATTATAACATACTGCAACACAGGAAGTATTACTATATTGACCTTAACGTTCAATCAGTAGTTTTTAAATCTTTCCTCATTGAGGCTTGAGTCTTCTACCTTGTCAGCTGTCCAACAACTTTTAAGAGGGTTTTATTTTCTTGCTTCAATTGTTCATTTTCATCTTCTATATCATCTAGGTCCTGTGAAAGGAAAAAGAAAAATAAACATTTCTCAGGCCATAAATACAAACTCTCAATTAGGTGCAGCAGGAATTTAGTATCTTAGCTCTGAAATGAAGAAGTTGGGGTTGGGAAGAATTAGTGTCACAGTAGCTACTCTTAAATCTGTTAAACCAGACTTTTTCCAAGTGTTACTGTAGTTAAAAAATATTAATTTTATATTCATATGTACAAGCACCTTTAAATTGAAACATATAACCAAAACTAAAGCTACAGCAAGAATTAATGCATCAAGAAACCAAAATAGGATGTGATTACTTTATTGGCATATACAGAGAGCATACTAGTCAGCTATTGCTTCTGCTCCCCAGACTCTGCTTGTCTGCAACTATCCCAACTCACATACACACATCACTGCTTATTACTGCAAGACAACCTGCTTTGTGTGCTAAATTGAGTATCAGATTTTTTAGAGAAAGTAGTGCCTAAACAGGCATTTTGGAACCTGTGTCTAAACTGCTACTGAAAGAACAGACAGCACACACAGCAATAACGGGTGCTTAAAATAGATTGCTCCCACCCCAAACATCCCTCCCTCTTCCACCAGTTACCATATTTACCCAGTTGCTGCTTCACTTCTTCACTCCTATCAAATCTTTTCAAGCCTTAAAAGTGGAAACCAGTCAAACTGGCTGTTTAATATAAGCATTACTTCAGCAACAATAATTTTATTGTACAAAAAAACCCATCAAAGAAACAGAACGAGAATGAAAAAATGAAGAAACAGAAGAGCTACCTCAATGACAGCACTTTTAAGGAGGAAAATGAAAGGCAGGCAAAAGAGGAAGAACCAGGACTCTCATTAGAGATCTTAGATGCCTTTTGATTCAAGTGTGCAAAACCCTACTGTTGCCGTGCTGGATTAAACATAAAACAGTAGAGAAAATATATTCACTCTCTTGTTCTTTCAAGTTCTTATGCAGCGTTTGACATATGGAGCCTACCGTCTCGTTTCTTTCTAGCGGGGCCATTCCAGAAATGCCCGCTAGAGATGTGTTTAATCAACACCATGATCTTTAAAAGCCTCTGCAGTTTGCCAAGCCAGAATCCACACCGCAATACCTTTGCAATTATTATTATTATTTTTTTTTAAATGGGGAATCAAGAAATCGCCAGCACAAATTCCTCTTTGCCTCACAGATGTAACGACTTTCAGGAAAAGCATTTGACCACTCCGACATAACAGATACAAGTGACTTAAACATCTAAACGTGAAAAGTCTTGGTGGATAGCTACTATAAATACAATTTACTATGTAATTGTAAGAAACACACTTAGTTTTCTCTCTTGTGAAGCTCAGATCAATAATCACATGGAAGGGACAACACTTTTTCAATAAAATGATATTTTTTTACTTCAGCATTTATAATACTGCGTTTGAACTTGTTATTAAACCTAGCCATCAGATGCCTCAATTAAAGCTTACCTAAAAACCTTCTGCTTCAAATACCTGTGACTTACTCAAAATATTAAAAGTTTGTGAAATGTTTAAGCTACAAAAATAACATTCCAAAGATTATTACAAGGAAAAGTTCCTTGACTATGAGCCAGGAAAAATATCTATTGCAGTTTAAATATCTGCAGAAACAATGGAGTGAGAGATGCAGGTGGGTTTTGCCATTCTGAAATTTAAAGTTTCTTATTCAAAATTACAACAGTAATTCACAGTTATTAGTAAAAAACATGCAATAGCAGGAAAGCTTGGCCTTCACATACCAAAGGAACCAGCAACTACACAACTGACAGTAACTGGATTGTAAATCTTCACTGACAGACTCTCTCCAAACACCCATTTAACTAAAATGACATCTTAGTGAGGTCAGAGATGACCAAGTGTAAACTAGTCGACAGTTGAACTTAGCCTACAAATATTTAAATGTCTTGAGATGCCTTTCCCTTCAGACATTTGAGGTTTTTATGAAGCAATTACCCCTCTCTTTCAAAAAAACGTGGCAGACATACTTTTAGTGGCTAATGTACTGGAGTGAAAGAATGTCATTTATGGCAGCAAGCCTTTTCTGTTTCTCAATATAAATGCAGTTCATGCTCTTCAAGTGTCTTTGTGATGTACTGACTGATCTCAGTAGAATTATATTGTTACATTAAATAGATATATTTACTTAAAAGGACGAAAAGTCTGCCAAGAAGCTTCAGGATTCTTGGAAAAACAGTTTTTCAAATATAACACAAGATCCCTGCCCATGAAGGATACATCCATGGTTATGAACTGGCTGAAACTTCTAGAAAGAGCATTTCTTTAAATATGAGGGCTGAGCAGTCCAAAGCTACGCAACAAAATGGCATTTTAAAAAGTTATTTAGACTCTTTGACTTTAAATTCTTTCCATGTCTGTGCAACCTAACATGCAATAACTGCGTATGTTGATTAACAGAAAAGATGGAGGAATACCACGAATGTGTAGATGGTCAAATTTAAAGACCCCTATTTAGGTTACCTACCAGAAGAACCTTTTAGAAAGATCTCTGCATTAGCTCACTAAGTAAAGTTTAGTCCTCAGGACACCCTTTTACCTGAGCACAAGATCACAGCTGATGCCAAGTCTACAGAGTAACATTCCAAGAAGAGCAGATGGATGCCCAAGTGCTGGCTCTCATGATCTCAGTTACGATAACGAACCTTAGGCAAACACGACTACCCTGTTAGCTTCCATCATGAAAATGATGAAGTATTTCTCTAGCTTAATATTCTAAATCTTTCCTCTTTCTAAACCCACACGGAGAGCCGATATAGAAGCAGTCATAAATCCAAGAGCTATTAAAAAAGAAAGTAAAACTGCATCTGTTTCAACGGAAGCATCACTTGAGACATGGGTTCAAACTTTTGTAAGACAAACTATTAAGCTGGTCATAAAGTCAAAAGGCAGCTATTTCACCATTAGGAAAACCCCAAGGGATGCAAACATAAGTAACTTGCACTGCAATTAAGCTCAATAGACAATGTTAAAGCTACAATAAATGCTGACCTGATGGAGAAAAAAAGAAAAGAAAACATTCTATTCTGCATTTCAGAGAGGTTACCTATGGACCACCAACAAATTGGCTTTGTGTATCTCATGGAACAGTACCATTTTAGTCATTTTATAGTAAAGAAGTTTTTGGAACGACTATACACTGTTTATGTTTTCTTTCCATGCAACAAGCAGCAATTGCCATCATACTTCAACAATGGCAAGGCACAGGCACTGCTTGACTTCACTGCAAACATTTAAAGATGGTTTCTGGTCAAGACGCTTGATGGATTTAATTTAGGACATCGTACTTCAAACATAGCAGAAAAAAAAAATAACATTGTTTCTGGAACAGCAAATCTTGCAAACAGTCATGGTCCTAAAAAACAAGCTTTCAGTGATTTAGGTACTTTTGATTTGTTCTTTCTGACCTCTGAGTCAGGAAGTCAGGTGTGACCAGCAGTATTAAGTAGCTTTGCCATCCATTATGCAGAAGGAACGAACACTTGCCGTGACTGTAACAAGGTCATCGGCTTAGATGTGACAGATTCTTTGCAGAATGGAAGAACAGCATAAAGACCAATTCCCCGATTAAAATAGAAATCTCTCCAAAACAGACAAGACTCCATTTACCCTATGAATTAACTTAAAGATACCTGTTTCAGAATAATCTCACCTACTTCAGTCCCCTAGATTGGTTTGCAAACTTTTCTTGTCCTCCTTTGCTATACACGAATAGTGTAAAACGAGTTGGTCGCAAGGCACAGAGTTATTGCCTCCCTCCACTCCAGTACTCACAAAAGCCAGTTCTGATTTTTTTCTTTTTTTCTGAATTTTTATGGGAATACCTGCACTAGACCAGCAGAAGCACATTTCTCTAGTACAGCCAGGCTCTGCATCTCAGCCAGCAAGAGGAAGATGAGGTCACTTATCCCTTCTATCAAAGAGTTCCAGGCTGCCCTTAAAACTGGGACTTGTTAAATGAAAATTAAAATCTTCTATCAACTTTAAAACTTCTCATCCTGCCTCATTCCCAAGCACGTCTCACTCTCCTACCCCCTCTTCTCCTGCCTACACACCTCGCCCGAGGGATGCTTGCCCAAGTCTCCTGCGCCATCGTCTTCTGCCTTTACTTGGGGATCAACAAAAAAGAGTATGAGAATATGTGTCAGAATATAAAGCACTTATTCTGAATCTAAGATCGTCTAAACTATTATCAGTAATTAAAAGCTCACTAAAATGAAATTAAACGTATAATTATTTTGTCCAACAAAAGTCCTAAGTAACAATTTATTGAGAAAACTGTCAAAACCCCAACTTTATTATTTCCTGGTATGCTATGTACTGAACTGGGAAAGAAGAGGCAATACAGAAGTCTTGCTTTTATAACCTGGTTCTACGAACACTTACAGCAACAAGAAATCCAGGTATTCCAATAACACACAACTTACAGAAGTTAACCATGACAAACAAGTCACCTGTAAAAGAAGTTATTGACATGCCTCTTGAAAAGTTACACAAATATAAAAAAACCCCACATTTAATTTCTTCTGACCTTGCTCAGTGGATGCAGGCACCTGAAAAAGAGCACAGAGAATGCAGAGATTTTATCTCCTCTTACATACAGCACCATAAAAGAAAGTATGTGCTTACTCTGTTTAATAAATCAATCTCCTCCTTCAGCTTTCCAATTAGTTCCTCTTTATCCTGTGTCATCTTCATTAATCTCGCATTTTCCTGTCTCTCCTTTGCAAGTTCCTAAAACCAGAACATGCAATGAAGTTTGAAATGTAATTTTTGGTTTTAAGAGACAGTTTAAAGCTATTAGCATTTAAAACAAACAAAGAAGAAAAACCCCCACACGCTGCTTACCTGTAATTCCACATCTTCAAGCCCTTACATTTCAAGGAGCTAAACCTGTTGCAAACCTGTTGGGTATCTCTGATTCCAGAGATATTTTAATTAATGTTTAATTTAAGCATGAACCCAAAATTGGATAGGGGTCTAAAACAGAACTAAATAAATGTAAAGTATCGGGTTCCAAATCTGTTATATTAGGAGGATTACTTTTTTTTTGGAAGGACAGTGGTGGTGTTGTGTTTGATTTTGTTCTTTTGGGGGGCTGGGGGTCTACTACTGTTAACAAGGAATGAAGACTCACTGTTAGATCTGTGGGCCTGAATATGAGAAAGAATTAAAATGTCCATTAGAAATTCAGTACATGAGGGTTCAGGATACAGAAAGAAAACCCTTAAATCTTCCTCTATTTTCTGTGTTACTGGAAATATAAAATTATTTCAGAAGGAAGCTTATCTGGAAGCGAGAATTATGGTGTACTTCGCTCAAATCAAGCTTCCCCAGTCTGAAAAAAAATTAGTAATTTCTACAAAATACACTTTATTTTCACCCCTTAAAAAAAAGATCTATTCATATTGTGTTTACTTAGTAACTTTCATCCATATGAATGCAACAATATTTGGCAAGTTATCCACAAAAATCTGCTTCAAAGAAGACAGATAAGCCAGCAATATATTACACAGATGACTTTATTTAGCAAAATGCTGTGCTAGGTAAAAATCTCAGCTTTAACATTATTACACTCTTTCAAAACTGTTTGTATGAAGAACGTCTGACGTAATTAAAACTTTCTTTTCAATATGTACTTTAAATGTTTAAAACTTTAACAAACATCTGGATAGCAATTAACTTTTATACTTCAGTACATTAAAAAAATCCGAAGCAAGAAGGAGATTAGAAGCAGAGTTGCTAATTTTCTGAACAGACAGTGAGCCCCTCCTTCCCCAAGTTATTTGCCCTTTGTGTCACGAGGTATATATGAGAAATACACAGAGCACTGCTGGCTCTCTATTATCTTTACCACAACTATTTCTCAGTTATATACCAAATGAAAACTAAACGTTTGTGATTAGAAAGCTCACTTTCTTCTCAGTCTGACTCTATACATTTTCATTGACATACCTATCTGTACCTCAAGCATTTAGCATCATTTCTATACATTTTACTTGCAAATTTCTCCATGGGGTTTCAAAGGGACTTCAGATGTATGGCGTGCAGGTGTTAGATGGTACTTACCCTTTCAAGTTCTTCAATCCTCTTTTCCAAAGCATTACTTGGTAGAGAACTGCCAGAAGAATTTGCATCCCTGCTGTATCTGCTGTAGGTTGTTCTCTCTGTCCGGGAATATCTAGTTGGAGCATCGTCTTCTGGTGCATTAGCTGTGCTATAAAGGCAAAGAGCAAAGCAGACGCCTATTTACACATTTAACAGCACGGAAACGATACAAGTAACAAGAAGCGCTTTCCAAAGCACTCAATAGGTCAGTCTAACAAACTGCAGAGAACTTATTTCACAGCTCTCGTGTTGCTGAGAACTCACTAAATTCACTGCCTCTGGGAGTTGAATACTTGGATAATGCAGCTCTCATGACATAGGTAATCAGCTTTCAAGACAGGCATATCCTATCTTATTTTTAAAGTATGAACTGTGCACACTAAAAACCAAGCTAAACAATTTTATTTAAAAAAAATAACGTACCACTACGGAGTTTAAACCAAGCACCTTTTTAAGCTGATGAAAACATAAAGGATGAAAAACAAGTACATGTCCAAACTGTAAGAGGCTTACACACATCCACTGACTTTGCAGGAACTATTGATACGGCCTGTAAGGAACTGGAAATCAAACCAAACTGAGAAAGTGATGCAGCCCAACATACTAATTTTATGCCATTTCCCAATATTTTACTTCAGAACCTGGATAATACAGCAGGTTGTCACAGCTCAGTTGGTAGGCACTCATTCATTAACTGCTGATATGTTTTTTTTGCTTTAGATCATGTGTCTATTCCTTAAAAATCACTGCTATGCAATCTTAACAGATAAGCAGTGCAAAGGCACATAAACTAGTTTTTAAAAAGCTTATGGTTTCTCCATTGTGATTGCTATGTACAAAACCGCGCTATTTTAAAAAATATATGTTACAAGTCAAACATTTTCAAGGTCGCGGATTTAACAGTGTTCTTCCCATAGCTATTTTCTTCCTAACAGCAATGTTATTTACCTTCTGTGTAGAATCCAATTAATAATTAAGGGTAGCAGAACAGAGTGCCCTGGGACCAGGCAGAGAGATACAGATCTTTCACTCCCCGATCCACCAAAAGCACACTTTGACTTTAAAAATATACAGCTACGCTGCCCATTTTAGAAAACAAAACAAAACAAAACACCCAAACCAAACACCAAACAAACAAACCCCACAAACAAACCCACCACTAATGACCAAAAAACCCAAAAAACAACCTTGTTCAGTCTTCACGAGGAGAACTCGAATAGAGACATTCAAAAGGCACGTGGACATGGTTCTGGGCAATTGGGTCTAGGTGGTCCTGCCTGAGCAGGGAGGGTTGGACAAGAAACCCTCCAGAGGTCCCTTCCAACCTCAACCAGTCTGACTCTGTGAAATCATGCAGCTGAAAATACGTATACAATGGTTTTCTAGAGCACTTAGGAAAAGAACGAAAAGCACTATGAGTATCCCTACCACACAGGAGAGTGTATGATTAATGTGTTCATTTAACAGTTTCGCATTTCATAACTCCAGAAGACCTTGGCTGACAACGTGCAAATCTAGATGGATACAACGCAAATCAAAAGCAGGAGTATCTGGCAAAAGGATATCTTTTCATGGATATAAATACTGTTTTGCTCCAGTATGTGTGAAGTTTCCAAGGCACACTGACACAATTGTAAGGAATTTTGTAGCTTAACATTATTACCATATTTAGCACTGTTTATTCTTCATCTAGAAGTTATTTTAAAAAAACATTTCTAGGACCGGATACGCATGTTGCAACACAACATAAGAGGAATATTTTAGTTTAACTCTTAAAGTTCTAGGTTATGTAGCTTTCCAAAAAACGTGTTGTTTTGTGCTGTTAATATCACAAGGATAGACCACACAAGAAAGTCTCAATTTTTCATCACTCAAAAATGAACTCTTTCGTCAGTATACTGGAGTATCTCAACTCAGCTCCGGTGTTTGATACCAGCAGATGCTCCTACATGAAAATTAGAAGAAAAAAATCCTAGATAGGAAGGATATCATTAATACCAAAAATTAACACATTTTCTGCATTTTCCCTGAAACTAACACTCAAAAAATCTCCTCATCTGTTCCACTGGGGAGCAGACCTTACTGAAGCAGATTCCTTTTCAGTATCAGGAAGTACAAGGGACAAATCATGAAGACTTCAAGAAAACAAGATTTAAGAAAACATTTAAGGGGGTATTAGCCCGTAACCTAACACAAGGAATGTGACAGACACGAAGTTCACTATTTTGGCTGGTACAACCAATGTTCAATACATAGCAAAAGCAAAAATGGTACCATCTGAGACACGGTAGAAATATCTTTCACACAGCATGGAATTTTAGTCTTCAGATACAATGTCACTTTGTGAGCATTAAAAAAGAAAGAAAACTTACCTAGAATAACAATAGCACTGAACTTGGTGTCTAAGAGAAAATACCTATCAGCCAGCCCCAACGAAGATCTCTCTATGGAAATTAACCTGTATATTTTTTATATATGTATATATAGTACTACTCCTAATGACAATTATGTCCAAACTGAAGAGCTTTGTAAACTACTAAGCAAACAAATTAAGTTCATGCTTTCTTTTGGGGGAGAGCAGGGAAAGTGCATAAATGTGACAGCAGAACACACTTAGTTTGAGACTACAACCAAAACCTTGCTTCCTACACCTCCTACCCGAACAAAAGGTTTACAAATACTTGCAACTTGAAGCTGCTGGAATCTCACGAAAGGTAGCAACAGAAAGAAAACCTATTGTCCGTAGATGTACATTGGGTAAAAGCCATCATTAGCCCCAGAAGAAAAATGATGGGAGTCTGCAAGTTGAAAAAATTTAGAGTCACTGCTCAAGAATGCAAGTCAAAATTTACTCCATGTTTTAGCAGGCACATGACTGTTTCAACACTTGCAGTTGAAACATCTGCCCGCAGGCTGCAGGAAACAGTATTTTTGAAATTATTTTTCAATAGGAGTATGTGAGCTTGCATTTGTAGCCATAGGCACACTGGATCAGAGTGCCCACCCGGAGAGCAGCAAATGAAGAATGTGGCTGTACAGAAACATCCCTCGCTGCTGCTTCAAAAAGGCATGTTCAACCACATGTTCAACAAAACCCAACCTGTTGTGCCACTAGCTTACTTTTAATTGGAATGCTGAAGACAGAAAACACTTTTGCAACTTAAGAATATCTGCTTTTAAAAGATTTTCTGGCTGTACTTTAACAAAAATCATACAGCAAGATCAACCCACACCACAGTTTCACCGCTCCCACATAGAAACCAAAGTTTTGTTTCAGAATGATGTTCTAGTTGTTTTCTTTAAAATAAAATCAGTTATTCACTCAGGGGCAAGTTAAAGAGCAATGTTTCAGAAAAGCAGAATAAATTCTGCTCTTTCCAATGCCTCTTTGGTTATCTCAATGTCTTCCAGAAGCACTGTCCAAATAGCAATTCCATCCAATTAAAATCACCCAGTCAAAACCAGATGTCATTGATTTCAACTACAACACATTTATTTTTATTTCGAGAATCTTGTAACTATACTTGATTCAGAAACTCCTAATTAATTCTGTCATTGCAATCCATTCAGTTGCTAACACCTTCTTTAGAAAAATGAGCAAAAGATAGTATTTCTAAAGACTATCTTGGACTTCTGTTAGTTTGGACTGCTTAAGCTGAGCCTGTGGCTTTCAGAGCTGGGCTAAGGAAAGGCAGTCTTGTCTTCTCTAGAGCCGCCCGTTCCCAGCCTCCTCCACTTATCCTGGCTCTGGCCTTCAGGTGACTGCGTAAGAATCCATTCCAGGAGCTGATGCAGCAATCCAGGAACGTAGCACAAGGAAGTCATCGGCTTCCAGCCACAGCACCTCCCTGAATTACAGAATCATTTTGGTTGGAAGAGACCCTTAAGACCATCGAGTCCAACCATAACCTAAACTAGAACTAAACCATGTCCCTAAGAGCCTCATCTATACACTTTTCAAACACCTCCAGGGATGGTGACTCCACCACTTCCCTGGGCAGTCCTGACAACCCTTTCATAAAGAAATGTTTCCTAATATCCAATCTGAACTTTCCCTGGTGCAGCTTGAGGCCATTTCCCCTTCTCCTGAAGCGTCACCCTGTCCAGCTGCACGAGCTCTGGCACAAGGGACAGTGAGGCACTGCAGCTGGCTCAGCTTAGACCACCAAAAACTTCTGCAGAAATAAACCCTACATGTCTACACCTTCCCAAAACATCAGCATTGGCTGAAAAGGGGATACAGAAGTCAAGAAAAGCACCTCGAGTGACCCCTATCTAACTGAAGTGTTCCTATCTGCACAGCAGTGGTCCTACTGGAACAAGCCAGATGAGGCGATGCTTCCACAGCCACCCCTCGCCGCAAAACTCCCAAACACAGGCAAGCAGGCAAGTCTGGGCATAGTGCTACCAAACAGCATTTTGCAGTGGTATTTTTTTGGAATTAGCGACACCAAGGTTAGTATGATGGAATGTAAATTGTTATAGTTTAAGCTTTGTAGTAATCTAAAAACACTGAGCAAGAGAATTTCAGCAGTGCTCTAGTATCTCCTTCAGAGCAGCTCCAGTGAGTGCCCTGACACAGGATAACTTCTCTTCTTGTGGTCTCTTCTTCCTCTTCTATTTTTCAACTCCGATACAATGCAGCCTTTTAGAATTAGCGGGCAGGGGTCTCTGCCTCGGGTTCCATATTAGTGTGCTGTACTAACCTAAATGAAGGGAAAAAAACTCTCTGATATTTTGTCTGGAAGCCATAAACCCATACCATATTTTATTCATTTCCACGAATAAACTCATAACGGGAACACACCCCTGAACCACTAAGAGATTTTAATCTAACTCTTTCTATAAACTGATCCGGCCTGATCTGTCTGATCCCTGAACCATGCAAAAATCTTCTCAGTTATTTTAAATCCTGATTTGCAAGATTTTCTTTTCAATTTAAGACATTTCTAGAAAAAGAAGCTAAATAGGTTCAAAAGCTAGTAGGATAGTCTTACAATTAAACTGCTAAAACAAATTCTTTGTGCTTATAAAAGTATTCCTGGGTCCACACACATATCCTGCTTTATTGTTACTTGCAAACAGAGCACAAAAGCAGCATAATTCATGTTTCCATCTAGATTACACTCAAATATTTCAACCAACAGAATACCCTTTGCCATTGTCATTTGAGAAATCACTGACGACACCAACTACGCTGATAGCATCAGACCTGAATCAGAAAACCATTCTTACTAATGGCAACGTGCTTTTTGCTTTAAAATAACTACTAACAAAGCAGTGCAAAAACTGGTAGAGCCAGTCACAGTAACAGCAGTTTGGAATGGTCAAGATGAGGCGTATCACATTAAGAAAAGCTTAGAGAAAAACGAAAGATGAGGAAGTTGATATAGGCTGTTATAGCTGAAGGACGTCTACACCTTTGAAACACATGAAGCTGAGAGTCAGGACAGATGGCTGATCACAGCTCCCAAATACTCTCATGAACATGTCCTGTGGCCTTCACGTCAGCACGACCTTGAAGATTCTGGTCATGCTTTTAATAGATCTCACAGTACCACTCCAGATCACAACAGAACCATCACTTCCTTTTGAAAACATTCCATGCAGTCGATCACTAAACTACAACGAAACTCCTCCACAAACTTTTGGGGTGTAAGCGTGGAAATTTTTGAAGTAAATTCAGAAGACAGAATGCAATTCTCAACTCAGATCCTCATCCCAAACTTGTATTTACTTTACTGGACAAGGATACAGGCTCAGTTTGTCCAAGTCAGCCAGAACAGAAGTAGAATAACACAACAGCAGCCAGCAGAGTTCACTTGTAAACATGTCTTCCAGTCAATGGACACTCAGCGAAATGGGTTTCTCGGCAATGCCACATAAATGTTTAACCGTGGACTGCTGCATCCATATAAGGGAAAGTAGCCAGTGTGTTTGATTAAGTAGGAGGTAAAATCTGTGCAATTCCTTGAGCCCTGGAATATGTCGAGAGAACAGTGATTCCATGACAACACACAGCACAGATCGTCCTTCTCAGCTCTTTAGTCTCTCTTGTATTGTTAGGTCCAGGAGGCTGGGTATCTCAATGTAGACATGAAAACAGTGATATGGGAAAGGGAAGGTACTGGAAGGCAGGGATGGCATCAGTAACCCCGGACTTACAAGCCAGAAGAGAAAATGAAGACAAAACAGGAAAAAACCCCCAAGAAATCTGAAAAGAATGACAAAGAGAAGACAAGGACCTCAGTGGTTAAATATAAGGATGCAAGAGAAAGGGGGAGAGAGAGGAAAGGGCATTTAACTGGTCTAGGAAATGGAAACCAGTGAAGTGAAGAAAAATGCTGAGATGAAGAGATGTCACTTCTGATGAGGAACAACTGGGGAAGTGGGAGAAGGCAAAAGAGAAGCAGCAGGAGCAGTAAAGATGGAAGAAAATGTCCTGAACATTTCTGGCAAATAGTGCATTCTTTCTGTGGAGGAGGGAGTCTATAACAGAGCCCAAGACTGTAGAAAAACATCTTTTCAACTTTTACTGTCATTTGTCTATAAAGTCTAATGACACTCTGTTCCCCACCCACAAAGTACTGACCACCTGTTGTCAGAGAAACACAAGTGAGAGTTTCAAATGGGATCTCAAAGTGGTTGTTCCTATGGGAGAACATGCTTTGCTCTCAGTTTGCTTCGAAAACCTAAGGGAGCACACCCAAAACTCTTACAAGCACATTAAGGTGAACATATCTGAGCCTTCAAGCAGCTTATGCTTGAAGCATAATGCTTGAAGCATATGCTTGAAGCAGCAATGCGGCCTTTTGGCATTCACATTCCAGCTCTAGGTGTAATCACAGAACAGCATTTTTGGTTTCCAAAGGTCTGCTACTGTGTTTGGGAGTTAAGTGAGATCTGAGTGATCTGAACTAGAATTACTGTAGAGGAAGCTGTTTTCTGTAATACCTTCCATTACTGCAGATGTTGGAAGAGGCCAACAAGCCAAATCTAGTCTCAACAGAAGAGGACTCTGGTCCTGACTCCTTTGGCACACACACCAGAAAGAGAAGCCAGTGGGAGACATCCTTTGTGCAAGCACTCTTACCTGAAGAAGCACTTCAAGGGAGGCAGAAATTTTCAAATATAGAGGAAAAATCAATAGATACTGTTAACTCTAATCACAGTTGACACTGTATAGCTCATGGAGGTACGGTTAGAATAAAACCCACTCAGTATTTGTGAGCACTGGGCACTGTGCTGACTTCACAGGAAAATAATCCTTTGTTTTCAACACGAGCTTTGAAGACTATACAATGAGTAGGACGGATGACAACATACATAACAAAATACTGAACGGCAGCTCACTGCAAGTCAGATTCCTTCTGAATGTGATGTCAGTCCTGAAGGGGAAAACTGACAAACAAAAGAATGAACATCCCACATATATAATAACTAAAGCTGACTGAACAAAGACTGCACAAACAAGTCTTATTTTAGTATTTTCTAGCTTTGGAGTTTCCTATTTTTGCAACATTAACCAGAATAATTAGTCAATTTTCAAATAAGCTAAGAATGTGATTGTCCAAACTACTATTTATTACCACCCCGGTAAGTGCAAGTGAGTGAGTATATACAACATGTGAACAGAGTAAAGATAAGGTTTATGAAAAGCCACAAAGCACTATGACACACACCACTAAGTATTTGGCAAATAAAAACAGCAATAAAACTGCACAGTGACTGAAGAAGTGGAGACTGAACTAAAATGTGTTTGATTAATAAGAAAGTAATCATGAAATTATACAGTTGTTAAGATTGTGACAGTAAGTCCACCCATTCTCCAATGACTAAGTCATTAAAAAAACCCCCAATCCTACAGCAATAAAAAGCATCACTCGACTAGGTTTATGAGAACCCAGGAATACAAATATAAACCATGGCACCACGCTAAGAAATCTAAGGCACGACAGGATAGGATATTACTTTTTTACAATGAGGGTGGTGAGGCACTGGAGCAGGTTGCCCAGAGCAGCTGTAGATGCCCCATCCCTGAAAGTGTTCAAGGTCAGGCTGGACAGGGCTTTGAACAACCTGGGCTAGGGGGTTGGACTAGCCCAGGGGTGTCATATTCATTTTCACCAGCGGACACATCAGCCTCACGGTTGCCTTCAAATGGCTGAATGTAATTTTAGGACTATAGTAATGCGGGAGTAGTTACATCTATACAGACCTAAAGTTACATTCGGCCCTTTGAAGGCAACCGCAAGGCTGATGTGGCCCCTGGCAAAAATGAGTTTGACACACCCGGACTAGATGATCTTTGAAGGCCCCTTCCAACCCAAACCATTCTATGATTCTATAGGTGAACAAGTCTGAGGGGTGGAAAATACACCAGTGAAGACTAGATAACTGTAGGTACTCTTTGCACTTACTTCTGCAGCCAGGATATACATACACAGATGAATTAACCACCTATACATTTTACCTGAGTAAAGGATATCTAGAAGAGAATACATTCATGTGTCAAATAAAAATACATACATGCAAATGCCTTGCTTCAGTTAACGTATTTTAGACCTCAGGTTACCATTACATTTTCCTAATCATTGTGATAGCTGTGTCCATATCAATTCCACATGGGCAAAGATTTCACATACTGGTCAGGTGCATAAAGACCTTCTGCAATATTTTTCTGATTGAAGAACTTGAGTCATGACCAGGGTAACACTTGACTCAAAGACAAATAACAAACAGGACCTGCTACATGTGGGCAGCATCCCCTACAACTGAGACAGTAGTATGACAAAACTATAGAAATTTCTTTCAATGTTACTGTGGAGAGCAACAAAATTGTCTTCCTGTATTAAAGTTCAAAAGAAAGCAGTTCACAAATCAGTGGCAAAACTACTAGCTCCTAGGTAACGTGTAGTCAAGTTAAACATTTGCTTAGGAAACTCTTCTGCACTAGTAAGACCCAGCAAAATACTAGCTGAGTTTATTTTAATATTGTAACATAACAAAAGGGCTTGGATAAGTTTGCTGCATCTCTCAGGTCCTTACCCCAAAATCTACAGTATCAATATGATGGCCTCTACTAAAAACACTCGTTTAATCAGCTTTATTTCTGGCAGAACTATATATGTAAAGGAATGTATTGTGTACAAAGATCTCATACCTTTTATACCTGCTTGAAACCATCCTGGAGGAATCCTAAAAGAAACAGAAAGAAAAAAATGATTAACATTTTTATTGTATTTGTACTTCCAAAATATTTCATCACTCCATGGAAAATGAAGCCTACAGTTAAGAGCAGGAGGCCTGTGCCACAAGAAGCTGCTGTACAACTCAGTTTTGCACTATTTTGCTGTCAGGAATAGACAGAATAGCAGGATTATTGTCACCGTGTTACTGGTTCTGAACACCAGCTCAGAACCCTTAAGCGACTGCCTCCGGTTACATCTTAAAACTGGACACACATACTGGGCACCCAGGATGCAGAACACGCACCTTACCAAACCACCCTGTTGCCAAGACACCGTCACTGCCACTGCTAACAGGGAACAGGCTTGTGCACTCCGATAGCTGCTCATCTGCCTGCCCAAGAGCAGCAGAGCAAAACTGTTCCGATTCTCCAGCGTCACCGCTGCCCTGGACAGAACGAAAACCGAAGCCAGCAAACAGCCAGGGTTGAGACCCAACTCAATCTATTACGCATCGGCTGGGTCACAGTAACCACGGCGATGTTCTTCGCCGTGCTAACCCTGGTGTTGCAACCTGGCTCACCTCGGTTCTTCTCGGGCTAACTGAAGCGGTCTTGTCCTGGCTTGTGCTGTCAATTGGGCAGGTTAGAAGTCCATACGGGGACGTTTCATATGCTCAAATGTCAGGCAGTGACTTGTCAAGCTACGGTAAGTCAATTTTTAGATCATCGCTTTCTAAGCACCCGCAGAGGCTTAATGCATTCTGATGACAAACTTAAAGAATCCTCTGCGTCTGCTTTGATTGCTATTCGAAAATTATTTTAACAACTGAAATAGTGAGAAAGAGAACACATTTTAAGTAAGAGTACAGATTTTAAATACAAGTTCAAGCTGCAAGAGCTGTGCATCTGGCCCTTCAAAGATACATACAAGAATTA
>VWYH01002956.1:94124-109838 GCA_013399365.1 Pampusana beccarii | reverse complement strand
TTTTTTTTTTTCTGAAGGTCAGTTTTGTTCGGTCTTGAGTGAAAAATGTCCTGAAAAAAACAGCACCTCTATTTATTTGAGTCATTTGAAATTAGGAATATTTTACCTTCTGTCTGGAAACTGATGAAATACTTTTCAGGTTGTCTTAATAAAAGCTGGAAGAGCCATCACTCCCTCTTAATTTTGCCCAGAAATGTCTAATTTTTTGATAGTGCTGAGCATCTGATGACTAAGGATTTGAAGGTGTTTGAAAAAGTGCGGTGTGGGGGTTTTTTTGTTTTTGTTTGTTTATTATGTTTGTTTTGTTTTGTTTTTTACTTAGAATGACATTGAATATTCCTGTTTCTCTACTATGAGATTAAACAGGAATTCTGGTCAATCTACCTTTGTTTCCCACTGTCTGCATATGCCTTTATGTCCCTGAAGTGTAAACTGTTCACATCATTCATGGAAATATAACATAATAGTGTTTGTTGTCATCTCTCTTGTCCTAATATTATAATTTGTAGTGGAATGGCTGCTAATGTACCTGTTATGCCAGGTGACTTCAATTATTCCCTAGTATCTCTCATCAATAAATTTCACACTGCTGTTGGTACTGCAGCTCCTTGTAATTTATCCAGGATCGTGTGGAAGGTGGGTGTAGGGTGCTGGAAAAATTAGTTGCATCTGCTAGACCACACTGACGTCTGACCACATCTGACATCTTGTTTTCTGATCTCTTTTTCATCCTCTTCTTGAGCATCCACTCATCTTGTTTTTTGAGCAAACTGAAGTGAGTCTTTGCTCAGCTGTCAGCAATGATTGTCAGGTCCTTTTGTGAGCTGGTAGTTAACCCTCAAAGGTATGCAACTAATACTCCATGTTTTGGCCCATGGGTATGCATTTCATTTCACTAGTTATTTCTGTCAAATACCCTCTTACACTCAGTTTTTTTGTCCTATGTCCTGTGTGACTGTCATGCTTGTATCTTCAGGATTGTTCATGTCGCATACTGGAAGATCTTGGTGTAAATATTTTAAGTGTTGAAGGAAAAAAATCTAACTTGTGATAAGACCAAACTGAGAAACAGTTTAGTTTTTTTAAACAAATTGTCAGTGTTGCACCCCATTCTACAGCCAATACATGATTGCAGAGTTTTATTTTAGTAATTCTTTGTGTTCTTTCAAAGGGAAGCTTCAAAGCCCAGTGGATAATAGGGTCTCCTTTTTGTCTTCAGGTAATATTTAACTGTTCTGCATCTAGAGAGGCATACAGAATGCAAGTATCTGAAATGCATGGTGAAAACTGCAGTGACCTCCAGTTTGCAGTTCATGTAGAGTTTGAGCTTGTCAGAGTAATACACTCTAGCAGGCAAGTGTTTGCTTATTGTCATAGTTAAGACAGTATTCTAATTGCTTTGAATTACGACAGTACTGTAATTTCTGGTTGCTGAATATGTACTTTGAAAATTCTTGCGTAGTCAGTGACAGTTTTCTCAGTTTATCAATATTTTACTTTTTTTTTTTTACTTCTGTGGAGTTGTTAGGTATGATGCTAATATTGCTTTCATTTTTTTTCTCTCGTTGCAAATTTTTAACTTTACCACCAGATATGTAATCAGTAGCTTAAATGTTCCCATAAAATACATCTGAAATGTTTATTTCACTAAAGTAAATGCATCTACTGATGTCTATCCTATGACTAAAGACCTGTTTGCCTAATGTAAGAAAATATTGTGCTTGTGACCAGCATGGAAACCCACTGAAACAGTGCTATTGTGTTCCTAAGACTTTAGAAAGGATCTATATTCCTTATTAATTTAGTTGGGTTATTGACATAAATAAGACATAGGTGATGGCTCCTATGGTTGTGTAAAATTCTTAGGCAGTTCAGACTTGAAATGGAAAAGTGAACAGCTGTTTTTTAAATGGAGTGGTGCTGGATGGAGTTTCTCTTAGAACTATATTAATATGCATAAGTTTCTTTTTAAAAAATTATTTCAATACTGTCTGCATATGGTTCCAGAAAATGAGCTCTTCTGTAAATATATAGCAGACATTAATTTGTTGAGTTTTTAACTGTAAGTTCTCCATTACTTTGTAATGAACAACTCAATTCGGCGGATTACCCAATCTCTGCAGACCAATCAGGTGCCCCAGCTGGTAGGAAGTGCCAGGCACTGGGGTTTTGATAAGGTTTTACATAGTAAGTGCAGAATGCGTTTGTTCTGTACTGGCCAGCAAGCTCAGCCAGGCTCTTCGCTGCCTGCCCTGCAGTGGCAGCTGCTGGCTCTGGAAAGGTCACTGCAACCAGCAGAACCACCTTTCTCTTTGAACCTCCAAGGTGAGAGCCAGGTTCTCCTGCACTGCTGTGTTCTGCTCTATGCAGGCTTGTTTATATCTTCTTCAAACGTCTTCCTAAAACTAACCGAGTTGCAGTTCCTTCCCTTAGCAAGAGCTTGCTCTGAGTTGCAGTTGCTTGTCTCTTATCCCTCCCAGAGGCTCTTGGGAGGAAGAGCAGGGTACGTGGGGAGGAGGTCTCAAAGACATGCAGATTGTTGTCTGTGTTTGTTTTAAGCCAGTGTTACAGGAAGAGGGAGGAGAAGGAGCTCCCTTCCTCCCCTTCTCTGGCCTTGTGTACAAGAAGGCATGAAATGAAACTCCCCAAGCCACACGGATCTCTGGTGGAGAGGGACGCAGGCAGTCTGCAGGGCTGTCATTTTAGAGCTGCGTTGTGCCAAACTCATGCAGAAAAGTGACTGATCTATTTGGTGTCACTCGCTGTGAAGATTTACATGACGCTCAGACTGCTTTTTTTTTTTTTTTTTTTTTTTTTTGTGGAAAGCAGGCAGGTAATCCCCGTCAGGGAACTGAGTTAATACAATGTTTTGGATTAAAACAAGATGTCTTCCATCTGTGCGAAGTTGTAAGGTGATTTCGTGTATGGATATGTTCAGTATTGTAAACCAGCATACACTGATACCCTCTCAGCAAGCTGAGTGAGGAGAAATATTAACCCTTGGCAAAGTGTTTGGCAGAGGTGATACAGGGCAATTTAGAATTGCTGCAGTGGGTTACAGTGGTGTAATGCCTGGCCGCTGTGTTTCGCTTCCACTGCAGGTCAGCATGCCTCCATTCACAGTGGTTACTGTTGTCACTCATGTCAGCTTTCTTGTTGGTAGTGAAGGATTCCATTCTTATAAACCTTTTTCCTTGTTTAGGTACTTCAAAGCCAGAAGGGACTCCCTTGGGAAAGGAAAATGTAGGGGGAAAGGTTAGAAAGTAATGGATCAGTAAAATAAATGTGGAGTGTTTCTTTGTACCTGGGGTGCTTGTTGTTTCAACCCAAAATAATTTCTCAGGCCAACCTTTTTTTCTATACAAGAAAGAAGTCAGAGTTTGCAGACTGCAGTCCTAAACTCTCCTACAAGATCTGTCTTTTTTTCTACAATGGAAGCTGGACTTCCCTTTCTGAAGGAAAAAAAAAACCAAACAAATGTTAGAAGGCTTTGATCTGGAAGTTGTTCTATGGGATGTCCATTAGGAAGGTCTTGATGATATCTGATTCAAATGTTTGCAACAAATACGTCGATGTCAGTAACTTTTCTTGGCTGCTGCTTTTGGCATACTGTATATAATGTAAGTTTACTAATAATATCATGAACCTTTATGAAAACTTTGGCCTTTCAGAGCAAGGTGCTGTCTTTAAGTATAATTATACTCCAAATGAGCTCAGAAAGACGAACATTAAATAGTTTCATTAGTTTAATACCATTAATCAGACAAAACAGAAGGAAGATTTGGTTAGTCTTGAAATTACATTACTTACATTGTAATTTTTGAAGTATATATTAGATTTTTAGAAAGTTATACGTATGAATGGTAAGAGGAACAGTGCTAATATATCTCCGGTTTTGTCTTTTAAGCATATGGTTAAGTTCCAGCGTGTTTGGGTACAGTAGTATACCATCTTGTCCAGGTAAATATGCTAAAGCATATAATTCTCCTTAGTACCTAAGCGGAAAATTAATATGCTCTACTGTTTTCTTGTTCTGACCTGCTCTGAGCTGCATGTTTGTGGCAGTGTTTTACAGTTCTGCCACTAGTGAGGATGCCCAGTGAAGCCAAATGGAGGAGGACAATTGCTTTGGCATTTAAAAGTCAGCTACGTGTAAATTACATTCCTGTATTTTTAAATTGACTGCAAAGGGAATATAGGTCCCACGCCAGGGCAGGCCACTTGTAGACCCTGGGAATCAAGACTGCAAGGGAGAGCACAGCCAGAACTTTTAGGCTTTTGGCTTCCTTTCAGCCCGCAGGGTTGACTGCTGAGGAGCTAGCAAGAGGAACTAGTAGGAAATCTGCCAGCTTCCACCACGTAGACAAAGTTCCATAGGAGCGTCATCAAAATGGATCTCTGACTTCTTCTGAATTGAAACATTTTTTTTTTTAAAAAAAAAGCGTTTATATCCAGGCAGCAGCTTAGTTCTGTATGCATAAGTATTTCCATTGTCTTCAAAGTACTTGCATGCGTTTGAGTAACTGAGATGTAAACAATCATAAATAGCTGGGACTTAAACAAAAGTACAGGTTTTGATCTTGTGAGTGAGCCTCTTTTAAAAACCATGTGCAATGGTGAAGCCTTGTAGGCTTTACTGGTATTCTTTGTAAGCAAGTGTTCACTTCTTGTGTATCTTAGCCCATTTGTGGTATTGGCAAATTAGGCTGAAATAAGGCAAGATTTATCACTGAGTAGGTGAGACTTCTCTAATCTGGGTTTCATTCAAAACATGAATCCCAATTCAAAGGAAAACCGGGACCCCAATTGCCACTGTGCCCACCTTGGAGTTACGTGTGACTCCTGTAGGGTTCTGAGTGAAGTTTCTCTGTTTCTCAGCTCTGTCAATCTACAGGCAGCAAGGTGATGCTGGCATAAAACCTGTTGTACTCACAATGAGTAGGTAAGTGCTGTCCATCTTGTGGCTCTCAGCTACATAAAACTTGGTGCGGGGCTCATGAGGTTAGTGAGGTGGACCATCTCTGGTGCTTCAGGCAGCAGGTACCTATAGAGCTCAGGAAAAAGAAGGATGGGTAGCGTAGTATGTGTTACAAACTGCAAGACCTCCTGGTTCTAACAGAATCTTCACACACAAATATGTCTTCAGCACTATTGTGTTGCTTCTGCTTAGGCCATGCTGATAGTGTTTTGGTGCATGGTGATTTGTGAAATATCTAAAAATTCTGAGTTTCTGTCATGATTAAAACCCTGATTCAAAGGAGGTAGCAGTGAAATGAAAGTTGTCAATAGTAAGAATATGATTGTTTTTCCTTTATTCCTTTTTTAAAAATTTCTTTAATATATGTAGGACCTTCTTAACTATAAATAGCTATACTTAAGGAGCCATAAAATTTTGAAAAAAAATACCCAGTTTGCCTCTTCTGGCTTTTTGGGAAATAATTCAGCTCTGTTCCTATTAATGTTTGTAAGGGAAAGACTGCTGGACAAATTAACCTTCTTTGCTGACCATTGGTACAAAATGTACATTAAGTTTCTCTGATCGTAGAGCCAAAGGGGCTACACATCCCCCTGATTTGCACAAATATTAAGTAGGTAAACTGGACTGGTAGAAAGCCAAAAGCAGATGGAGGACTGATTTATGCAATTGCAGCATTTTCAGATCTGTGAAACCTTGTCACCTCTGCAAAAGAGCTCTACTTGTTTTACTAGTTGTGACCAGCTGTGCTCTGTCTCCCCTCTGTGGGGAGAACACAGCTTGTGTTATGGGAGCTGCTACCTTAAGAAAGAACCATTTCCATAAGTATTTTCAGTTAATCTCTGGGGGAGAAGACACTGCCTCTGGATTTCAAAACACTTTCTTGTGCAGCAAACATGACAAGTAAGTTTGTGATTTGGTGGAGGTGTAAAACAGGCTTATGGATTTTGCCCTAAATGAATTTTTAGAAGTAATTTTTTTTTTTTTCTTGAGAACACAAATAATTAGTGGGTAAACATAAATGCAGTCAAAATTTTCATTGAAGTTATAATTGGGCAAGGTTTTCGCATTTGTCAGTAACAGCCAAGTCTATGCAATCTTTCCTCAGATTTCTTTACAGCCACTTTTGGAAAATAAAAAAATACTATGTAGAGCTTGCTCTTTCCCCTGCTAAGTTACCTTCAGAGAACCAACATCTCACTTTCTCTCCTGAAGGCTCAACGTCTGCTTCGTTGCATTTCTGAGCTGTTTTGTGACAAGGTCTGCATTTCGATACCTAAAAGGAAATGGGAAATGAGACAATAAGGGTCTAGCAATGTTACTCCCTTTCCATGTTCAAATAAATGGCATGTTTTTATAACTGGGAGGGGATATAGCTGGCTCTCACAAGGGAAGCAGTTAGTGTAGCTGGTTCTTACCATGGTGACTTTTGATAAGTTTGTTGGGTTAATGTATACTTATTTGCAGTCACTAAAATAATCTATAATTACAGGATTTAAAATGTTTAACTCTTTCATTTTAACTACATCAGTCCTTCAGAAGCTGGGAATGGTCAGTCAGGGTGTAAGAAATGAGAACTGTGGTATTCCATACTCATACAGCAACCTGCTTCTAACTGTGTAGATGTGTGGCTGTCTGGCTAGTGATTAACTTGGACATATTAAGAAAGCAGATGGGAAGGGTGTCTTCTGAAAATGTTGACCATCTCTGTGTGCCGTGTTCAAAGAGATACAGTTTGCATCATGTTGTCTGAATGGTCACGTAGTATTTGTTGTTAGAAATACGACTGAAGCTGACTATGCAAATGCCTTAGGTTTTCCAGGATGGGATTAAATGACAGTGTGTTCTTTACTGGTTCTGTGCAGCCAGGGCCTAAGTCAGCCTTGTTTCAGCTCCAGTTCAATGGTGTGTCTTCCTTCTAACCTCTGCATGGACTTGAGGCTCAGTCACCCTAGTCACAGAGTGCTTGTCAGTTTACTGTACCAATTAATTCAATAGATGACATTAGTCTTCAGCTTCCAGTTCTCAGCCAGGCCAGTTCTTGGTATAAGATTAGCTTGCTGAGAAAAGTGTTTCCGTAAGGAGTCCATTAGTAAGATAGAAGGGCATGACTTGTTTCCGATACAGGCTTTTCCCAAACTATAGTTCCACGAGTGTTTCTTGGAAACTACTTTTTATTTGTGGTCTTTTATATATGTGCTGTAGCTTCATAGCCATTTGAAAAGCACTTACACACTTGTTTAAAGAAGTGAGTCTGCTTTCTCAGTTAATATCTAATTTTTGAGAGGCTGCTTCTGTGATACAAGCCGTCGTGGTAAGAAGTAAAATAAGTCTGACATCTGTAGTGATCACAAATGTTTGCTTAATCTTTGACTATTTTATTCAGATTTAATAAAACACTTATCTGTGTGTTAAAGCATTTTTTTCATATCTTCTTTTCTTAGATATTTGTCTTCTAAAAGTCTTTCAGAATAGCAAACTTTACCTTAAAATCGTCATATTGCACGAGTCTTTTGGTGATGTAGTTAAACTTGTAAGATATCTGATCACACATTAATTTGACATAAGATTCTTTTGGTAATCTCTTAATGTGTGGCTATGCCATTAAACTAGAGCACCTTACAGAGTTGTAAGAGGTGTGGATTTATTTTCTCACTTTTTTTGTTCTTACAAAGCCTAAAAAACCTTACATTGTGTAGCAAAGTAGAGAAAGTGACATTGGGTTATGCATGGGTTTATGAAAGGCAGGTCCTGCTTGACCAACATGGTCTCCTTCTAGGTGACCCACTGAGTGGATGAGGGAATGGCTGTGGATGTTGTGTACTTAGACCTCAGTAAAGCCTTTGACACCGCATCCCACAGCATTCTCCTGGAGAAGCTGGCAGCTCATGGCCTGGATGGGTGTACTCTGTGATGGATAAAGAACTGGCTGGATGGCCGGGCCCGAAGAGTTGTGGTGAATGGAGCCAAATCCAGTTGGCAGCCGGTCACGAGTGGTGTTCCCCAGGGCTCAGTATTGGGGCCAGTTCTGTTTAATCTTTTTATCAATGCTCTAAACAAGGTGCTCAAGTGTACCCTCAGTAAGTTTGCAGATGACATCAAGGTGGGCAGGAGCATTGATCTGCTGGAGGGTAGGAAGGCTCTACAGAGGCATCTGGACTGGCTGGATCATTGGGCTGAGGCCAATTGTATGAGGTTCAACAAGGCCAAGTGCTGGGTCCTGCACTTGGGTCACAACAACCCCAGGCAGCACTACAGGCTGGGGGAAGAGTGGCTGGAAAGCTGCCTGGCAGAGAGGGATCTGAGGGTGTTGATTGACAGTGGCTGAACAGGAGCCAGCAGTGTGACCAGGTGGCCAAAAAGGCCAACAGCATCCTGGCTTGTGTCAGGAATAGTGTGGCCAGCAGGACTGGAGAAGTGATGGTGCCACTGTACTTGGCACTGGTGAGGCCCCACCTTGAATGCTGTGTTCAGTTTTGGGCCCCTCATCATAAGAAAGACATTGAGGTGCTGGAGAGGGTGCAGAGGAGAGTGACAAAGCTGGAGAGGGGCCTGGAGCACAAGTCTGCTGAGGAGCAGCTGAGGGAACTGGGTCTGTTCAGCCTGGAGAAAAGGAGGCTGAGGGGAGACCTTATCGCTGTCTACAACTACCTGAAAGGAGGTTGTAGCATTGAGGATGTTGGTCTCTTCTCCCAGGTAGCAAGTGGACAAGAGGAAATGGCCTCAAGTTGTGTGAGGGGAGGTTCAGATTGGATATTAGGAAAAATTTCTTTACAGAAGGGTTGTCAGGTATCGGAACCAACTGCACAGGCAAATGGTTGGGTCACCATCCCTGCAGGTATTTAAGATACGTAGATGTAGTACTGTGGGACGTGGTTTTGTGGTGGACTTGGCAGTGTTAGGTGAAGAGTTGGATTTGATGATCTTAAAGGTTTTTTCCAACCTAAATGATGCTATGGATTTGTAATAATCAAACAAATTCTGGTAT
This sequence comes from Pampusana beccarii, assembly GCA_013399365.1. Classification (NCBI taxonomy): domain Eukaryota; kingdom Metazoa; phylum Chordata; class Aves; order Columbiformes; family Columbidae; genus Pampusana; species Pampusana beccarii. The sequence goes on along the minus strand of VWYH01002956.1, from coordinate 100,875 downwards.
AGATTTGTACTATGTCATGTTAACACAATTTTTTTTTTTAACTATGGTCGAAAGTCTATTCAGTGGAGTCACAACACAGCAGGGTAGTCAGAAGTGGGACTATGAACTGGTACAGCTGCCACTGTGCTCAGGCTGCTTGGTGATCATGTTTAATTTGTTACTGCTCTGTCCTTCCATATGCTGAAGCACAGCTGACGAGTAAAAGCTTACGTGGTAGCACCTCAGGGAATGCCTTCAGATTTAGTTGTTGATATTGATTTAGTTTGGGTGAAAGATATTTCCTCTGTAACAAGGGGGAATAATACCCGCTTTCTGAAGTTGGTTCAGTGAAACCTTGCACTTTTATTTCCTACTTTTTTGTGTCTGTTTCATTACTAGAGTGGGTATTACTGGTACAGGTCACAGCCCTGGCTTGTGTTTTGTGTTTCTTATTTTTAAATGTGTTGCTTAAAAAAAACCCCACTCTGTTTTAGGTTACTGCTGATTTTTGTATGGACTCTGATATTAAATGCTCAAATAGATTATGGAAGTGTGTGCAACACACAACTTGTTGAGATTTCTCTTGTGACTGTTTCTGCAAAAAACACCTGTGAAGCTTTTGGAAGAAAGCTTTATAGGGCAGATCTGACAATTTGAGCTTTCCCATTGAGAATTAGTGTTCTTGAAGATAATAATTATAGCTCTTCATTTTCATTTTGCCATTTTTTGAGTCAGACACTTACAGCTGCTTGCATATGAATGAAATCAGTTTTAAAATTTTAAGTTGATGTAATGACTCTACTACAGAGACCAAGCAACTAATAACTTGATTCAGAAGGAAAAAAAATAAAGCCACAAAGGATAGTCTTGAGCTGCTGAAGTTTAGTGGTTTTTTTACTATGTGAAGATACTTTAGCCTAATTTAGCATACAGAGAATTGCAGAAATCCACTCAAACAGAAATGAGTTGTGTTTCATCAAATCCAAAAATCAAAAAACATTAGGTGAGTCGGTCCTCACCTGTTCCATAAGTACACACTGGAACTTGAATAGGCTTACAAACCGTACCAAAACTTCTAGGTAGCAACTTCTTAGTTTCATATCCAGTTGGATTCTTATTCATTGTAGCTTTTTTCTTTTTCCCCAAAGAAACTGTCATAGTTCTTATTCACTCTTGTTTTTGATAGTGGAGTTTTAAAATGTGTTCTTGTCTTTTGCTGCTTTCTAGGTTATTATACTTATGTCTGAATGTTTATACAAAAAAACCTCTTCAAGTTACTCAAATTTCTTTTAAATTTCAATTAATGGTTCTGATTTGTTGGTATTTGATTTATGTGTTTTCTGATGATGAGTGCATCTTCTTTTTATTTACTGTGCCCTCTTTGATTAGAATCGCTCATACAGGAAGTTAAGATTGGATTTTAAATATAGCTGAAAGATAGAATCAGTTGCTTAATGTGATGCCTACATTTGGTAACTGCTTTGGTAAGCTTGGTGTTTTTTAGAAAACCTAATTACTCCTATGGATACTTCCATATGAATTGGGAAGCTTTTGTAAAGGGAAGGCAGAGAATAGAGCAATCCAGAACAGCAGTCACTGGTAGTCTTTCACCTTCTTCAGAAATGTAATGCCCTCTTTTTCTGAAGCTGGCAGTGGGTACAAATTAACAGAAGACTCTGTTTATCATCCTGTTTGCTCCAAGTAATGTGGCTTATTCTGTCTTTTAGGATTGAGTTCACAATATTAAATTGCATTATTAATTTGAAGTTAGAAGTGGTTAAGAATCTTCCAAGAATAATGCCGAAATTTTACTTTTCTCAGAATATGTAACTTGCTTGAGATGCTTTTTGTTAAATGTTTTTGAAGAGACACTAGCTCATGCTGTATCTACCAATTTGAAAACCAATAAACTTTAAGGTCATCATTTTAATGGACCAGAATTTGTTGTTGCATGAAGAAATTATTAGATGGTTTTGAACAGAAATATAAGATTCAGTCAACATTACTTTAACCTTCCCTTAGACTATTAAAATAAAATGAACTGGAAAAGCTCCAGAAACTATATTAAGACACACTTGAAAGCGCAGATTGACTTAGTGCCTTTCTTATTCTCGGGCATCATATTGTTCAAAACTACCAGAGAATTTTCATGAGAAACTAGTAATAAATTGTAGTAAAAACTTGCTGCAGGAATGTATACATTCATTTCAGAAATTCCTGTTAAAACTACAGTATAGAAAGAGTATCTCAATTAGTGAATTTAGTGTATGAAGTGGAGGAACTCTCTCCTAGCTTAGTCCTGAGGTAAAACGGCAACACATGCAAGCAGTCAGGCTTTGGGGCCTTTTGCAAGAGAAGGTGGTTTTTCAGCCAGCCTCAAAACCTGTAGTCCGCATTGGTAGGGACTTGCGTCTGACAGTGGGATGTGGGGAGGAACAGAGACAGGTCATGGCTTTACTGAATTGTGGAGCTGGTTCAGCATTGTCATTTAGGGCCTATTCTTCTGGGTTTGCCTTTGTACACGTATGTGTCAAGCGTTTTACATTTGTTGTTCTTCACTACACTAAAGTAGGGTGAAAGTTAAGGAAAAAGTATTTCTGTAATTAAGTTCTGTACCAGATTTTGGGAGGTGGGTTTCGTATTTTGGCGTTTATTCCTGAAAGCACAGACACCCGAAGAGTGTTAATTTGAACAATGCTGTTCTTGTAGGTGCAAAATTATACAGATGCCTTTCAAATATGAGATTAAAAAATAAAGCACATATTCTTCTTCCTTAATTGCATCCATGTCTGGGCCTAATACTGTTGTTCAAAGTTCCTTAAATTGATGAGATATTTTTGAATAGTATCTACTACCAAGGAGATCCTGTGAAGTGCTTAATTTTATTGTTTTCTGGGGTATTTTCTTAAGGTTTTAAAATCAGAGAAATTATAGAACTATGCAGTTTGCGTTCATTGCAGATGCACAAATCTTAACCTGTCGATTGGTATGAAATTTTCCATCAGACAGCCATTTACATTGTGTTTCATATGTGAGTTAGAAAGGTGTCCTAGATAGACTGGCATTAAAAAATACTACACAGGATTCACTGTGAAGTGAGAAATCTGAAAGCCACTTCTAAAGAGTAATGGTTAAAAGAAGTGGGAAACAAATATAGAAATTGTAATTTAAACTTGTTCCATAGATTCGATCTAGTATTGACTCTTAAAAAAAAAAACAACAACAAAAAAAAATTGAAAGGTTTTAACCCAAATGGAAGGGGAAAAAATTGAAGCAGATCTCTGTTGCACCCAGGCAACAACATAGTCAATGTCAGCTGGGAAAATTTTGGACTCAGCAGAAGTAAAGATGCCTTTCAGGCCTGCCTTATAGGTTGGCTTCGCAAGTGTAATATTGCCATGTGGAGTAGTTCCAGCTTGTGGAAATGAAGAACAGTGTAATAATTGTGATAGTATGGCATAATTTCTTATATCAGGAATTACTTCACAGAAATGTCTAAATAGTGTCAAAGGATCATTTTCATGCCTGATTTTCAGCACTTCCTGGAAAAACAGTGTTTCAGTCATCTGTCTCGATTTATTTTGTTGCCTGTAAACAGGCAAGGAATTGACCAGCGAACTTGGGCACCGTCCTCGGTGGCAAAAATAACAATTCTGAGATACTTGAGTACATGAAATCAAGTGCAAGGAAATAATATATAGTTTGAGTTTGGGTTGTTGCAGGGTTTTTTTGAAGTGAGGGTAGGGATAAGGTATTGGTGATTTCTTTTCACTTTCTCTGGTATTGTTTCAAGACTTTTTTGTTTGCCTTTTTTTTTTTTCCCCCAGATTTAGTGTTAATTATTTGCTTCCTTGCTTAGATAGAATTGCTTGATTGCTTTGTGGGGCTGCCATTAATTACCAGCACACCTTTAATGTCTTTGATCTGATGGCAAATTGACAGTACGTTTCAGTATATTTTACACTAAAAGCCTTGCTTTTAATGATCGAATCAATTTGTGAAGCACTGAAGGGGTATACAGTGCAATATCATCTTGTTTGCTTATAGTTGTATTAACTGGTGAGTATGTGAAAGCAGAAAAAGATTCAGAAGAGGACAACTGTTCCTTCCCCACACCACCACTCTTCCAGACACTAGTGGCACTTGTGCATTGTGTCGAATCATATGTAGACACTTTTGCTTATTGTTCCTACACATTTGAATTATATTGTCCTTCATAAGGGAGAAAAACTATGGGTTTTTTGATTGAATAAACTAAAATAAAAACTCCAGATAACTAACTTTGCTTCACACAATAATAATTTTTGTTGGTGATGCTTTAGTGCATGGGCTAGATTTCATGTTCTGCTTTCTTCTCAGTAAGAATATTGCTTTTAAATCAGTGCTGTTACATAGTTGTGAACACTTCTTTTTGCTTATTGGGCCCTGGACTGAGCAGAGAGTAGGGTATGCTATCCTATGGATAAGGGGTTTCCATATCCTATGCATATGTACTTAGTTTACTCTTTAATGCACTGTGAAACTGGAGCTGGTAAGTTGCAAATGGAACAGCCAGCTGCTACTTACATAGTAAAATTTCCCGAATTAGTTAATGTTTCCTTTACCACTTTCAACAACATGTATTAGATATGAATGACACAAGATTTCTTTTGCTGCAAAAAGAATAATTTTATAAGAGAAACATTTGCATTTGTGAACTGTGTATCAGCTCTCCCTAAAAACAAGGCAGGTCTGAGTTTGTTGCTCCTAGCCGAACTTTTAAAAATATTGCTGTAAAGTCTTCTGAGATAAATTGCAGGTAATGAGTGTCTTGTACTTTTTTTTTTCCACTTAGCTGCTGCAGCTGAATCTGTAGAGAAAGATTGTTTTGCTGTGGATTTGAAGCAGAAAGGTCCCAGTGTGTGTATTCGGCGGTGCAAGGAAACTAAGTCCTGATCTCTAGCACAATGTTGTGTTCTTAACAGCTCTATCGTAGTAATTTGTTTATTACTTAAACAAATCTTCTAAAAAGCAGCTGAATTGTGACAGATCGTGTAGTAAAATTCAGTCTGTGCTGATCATATCTATTAAGTTTATTTAACTATTGTGTATTTTAAATTGAGTCAGCTGTGTACTGGGCTATTCATAACCATTCAGTGCAGAAGTCACGTAAGTGTTTGTCAGACACACATTTCCCTTTTTATAGTTGTTAAAACAAACAGCTGTATTTCTACATTGTCCAGCCATTTTGATTTTTGAATGTAACTATCTGTAGAATAGAAATTGCATCATAAAACGTGCTCAGATCTTAGAACAGCACTTGAAAATAATGTCTGTTTACCCGATTTCTGCCTCCCGTTTTACTGAGATTTTTGCATTCTACAACAAGAAAAAGGATCTTTTCTTAGCCTGATAAGAGAAACTGAAAGCATGCAGCTGACTTCTGCAGAATGTTTTTTCATTCCCCACTTTTGCAAGGGAAGGAGGCCTTATGAAGCCTTTAAAGTCCATTAGTACGTATCTTTCTCTTCATGTTGTCTGTGTTATGGCAAATGTATCTTAATGTGTGTATTGAAATTTGTCCTTTTTGTATCTATATTTCAGAGAGAGCATGAAATGCATTTCTTGACTGTTGTCTGGTCTTGTTCTGAGTAGGCCTCGGGGAGAGCTTTTTTTGTTTTTTATGCCTTCAGGAATTTGAGGTTGCTTTTCGGTTTTGTTCATCTTTAATTCTGTTGTCAGCTTTCCTTCATAGCAGAAGTACTGTTTTAAGTTGCTAATGAAACACTGTCAACATCTAGGGTACAGTAAACTGTTCCTGTCTGCCTGTTAAATGTTGATAAAGTGACAGTCGCTTTGATAGTTTTGCAAAACAGAAAGTTAACAGACTCCTTATGCTTTGTCAGAAACTTCAATGCCCAGAGCAGGAAGAACTGCTGAGATGCCTAAGAACATGTTCCAAGATACAAACACACAGTATTTCCCTTTTAGCTTTACTGTTTGTGAAGAAACTGATTTAACTGAACACTTTTTTGGTAGTTTGTAGTAATTGATAATCATCTTCTGGTTTGTTCAGCGTGACTTACAGGTCAATTTTTAACAAGCCGTCGTCCAATCTGCCCTTATTTGTAAGAATTTATTGCTAGTACAGTTACTACAGGGAAAGCCTTCATGAAATGGAGCTTTCCTTCCTTCCTCTCCTCTTCTGGGCTGTATCTGTGTGGTAACACTGACATCTGTTTGTTGAATGTCTGTTGGCATGCACAGCTTCTTTTAGAGTTTTAACATAAGCCATAGTGGTACAATTTCTCCTTCTTGTCTCACCAGAAGGTCAGGTAGGCCATCTGGGGTTTTCTGTCTGCCAGTTTAATTTGAGTGAAACTTACTTGTTGAATACATAAAGCATTTTATGGTGGTATCATATCTCCTGACTTTAAGTATGATTTCTCTGCCTCCTCATCCACCTCCCTTCTTAACGAGGAAAGAAATTTTAAGGAAAGCTGAGGTAGTAGATTATATATATTGCTAGGGAATGCTATCTGTGTAGCTCATGGTAATATGTATTTGAGTCAGTAGTTCTCTGCACTGGGAGAATTACTTGGGTTTTGTAGTTCAAATGCAGTTGTATATAATGGTGTTTCTGGTGTAAGATTTTCTGAACGTTGAAACAGTGGGGTTTATTGTATCCATCTTGTGTGTTAATGCTGATATAGTGACATGTAATAAAGGACATGCAATGTCTTCTACCCAGAGAAGTGAAACACCTTAAGATAAACTTATTCATAGGAAAGAA